>JAXCEX010000299.1:0-25182 GCA_038382965.1 Ceratocystis huliohia
TCACACCGCAAGGTGTTTTTCCTTGGTAACCGGACACTTGACGTATGTTAAGAAACGACGATTAGTCATCATTGATTAGTTAGCCAGAATAGCGCACACATCATTATGTAAGCACGTTAAATAGTTTTAATAATTAATGTGCAGCACTGACACTTGCAGTATGGTTATCGTATTTGCCCTCCGTTGTCAAGCTCGAGAAATCAGCTGGGCAGAATTGTCCTTATTTCTACCCTGAGGGAGGTGACGTAGGCATAGGCACCTATACCTTGGCCAATAACCGCATTTTCCTGTATGAAAATTGCCGATTCAACCCCGCCAAGGCCCCTATCGCCAAGTTTATTTGGGAGAAGCGCGTGGCTTCTAGGGAGTTTCCTGAGAATCGCTTTTATCGCAAGTTTAGCTAGGTCAAGTTCTGATAGCAGTCGGGTATGCACTACCTACCCCTTTTCTTTCTAGGGGAGGCGGAGGGGAAGGGCGATAATCCGGAACGTGCAGGCAGAGTAGCAGCTAACCAACTGCCAAGCAAGGGATGCTAATGACGCCCTTCTGCTCTATCGTACCCTAGAGGATGGGGGCTATCCATCCATTCCTCGGGCAATGTGTGACAAATAAGGCAAGATATTGGCCTTCAGCGACAACTCTGCCCATTACTAGGCTTGCCTAGCAAATAGACTTTTTTATTGTTAGCGGGATGGGGGCGCTTTTCCCGGAGAGAAGCCAGCGCCGAGTAATCCGGGATGATTTTGAGGGCGCGGGAGGCTAGGCCTTTCTTTTAGCCTGGTCATTCTGTGGCCCTGTTTTCTTTTCTCAGACTGGCTATGGTGAGGCTTGGGGGGAAAAGGGGCAGTCTGTCTAGAGATCTACGTGCATCTTCTCAATGTTCTTTGACGCCAAGTGTGCTTGCTGTTGAAGGCGTGGCCGCAGATCGAGCAGCTAGCCGGGCCAATAGCCTGGAGCTGTTGACTTATAGACCCATCAGATATATTTAGGAAGGCTTTTTGCCGATATGATGCTAGATAAGTACATGGCACCCATATAAGCTCAGACTCTAACTACTAAATACCAACCGGCGCACGGCGAGACAACAGATGTAAGAGTAAAGCTAGGTGCCTGTATGCCTAGCCTTCCAAAGGCTTTTTGAAAGCAGCCCTTTGTAAGACTTTTAGTAGCCCAAGTAGCCTAGAACTAGCACATGGCAGTTCTAAATAGCCATGCTAAAGCTTAATGTAGCTGGAGCTAAAAGGTGGCAATGTCATAGAGCTGTGTCTTAGTCAAAAGGGTAGGGGAGGGAAAGTGCCTAGAAGCTTAAATTTCACATGCACACAGCTGCAATCAGATAGAAGCACTCAGCTAAGGCATCAGAGGAGATTCTTGGCTTTGTTATCGTGAGGCTTCCACGGTCCAAACCCTGCCGGGAACAGCCCGGGGTTAAGTTTTTTATGAAGACAAACGTATGGCGGCTCGCGTTCTTTGTCTCCTACCTCCAATCAACCGAAAATAAAGCACCCCAGAAGCCCTAGTACGGCATTCATTTCGTACTGATACTTTCTGCTGTTGTTCCGCCGGTTGTTCGTTTATGTTTTGGTTAGACTTGGGTTCGTGTCATGCATGGTAGGCCTAGAATCAATGTTGGGTTTGAGCTACAAAATTTTACCCCCGCCAGGTTTTGTCCTAAAAAGGCAGTTTTACAACATGAAGAAGTGGAGAAATATAAGTGGAGAAGTACCCTGCTAAGCTTTCTTGTAGAATTCTGAGAGGTCACATGAACATTGAAATACAATGAATGCTGCATGTGTGGCCGCAAGGAAGGAAAAGAGAATGGAGAGGGATGAGGGATTGTTTACAGAAGGACGGGTAAGTAGGGAGCGGAAGGAAAGAGGAAGCCACCGGAGACAGTAGGAGAAGCTGAACTAGACTGAAAATCGGGGAGATAGGGGGTGTACAAAGTGAAAGCAAGCACAAAAGTACTTGAAGCTTGGCGAGGATCGTGAGATTTGTAAGAGAAATGGAGAGTTGACAAGGAGTAGAAAAAGGTGGGCTGCCGTTTTCTTCTTCCGGCAGGGAAGATTTTTTTTTCCCTTTAGTTGCCTACAAAAAGGCCAAGGCAGGAAAAAGGGGAAGGGAAAAGCAAATTGAGGCCCATGAAGGACAAAGATCAGGCCGGTCATCTCCTGCAAGACGAGAGACATGAAGATAGAGGGCAAGCGAGGCCTGGATAGATAACGGCGGAGGGGAGGCCAGGGAGACGAAAAACAAACGTAAGACAAGACTATTGTAAGCAAAAACCGGGGCAATAAGAACTCAACAGAAGGGAAAGGCAAGTCAGGCGTTGATGATAAATGAGGAAAAAAGGAAAAGTAAACCAGACTTGGGCTCCTAGAAGTAGCAGTAATAACAGAGCTGCTATAACCTGGCGGTACAGCGCAGATAAAGCGGTGAAAGAAAAGCAGTGAAAAATGGAAATAAAATAAAATAAAATACGCAATAATTCAGACACAAAAAAGTGCTTGGCAGCTCCAAGTATTATCAATCAAACTCCAACACAAACATCACACAGCACACAACGCGCAACACACCACACACCACACAACACAACACGGGGCAGGGCACACAGCACGACAACCATTTCGTTGAAAACCATCGGCTTTCCAGTGAGATTTCGACCCCTGTCTTAAAACCGAACCCGAGCACGCCAAGCCCGTACAAAGCCAAGCGTCGCCCGATCACACACTACACTACAGGGAATTGCTTAATCATACACACACATACACAATGGATAAAGCCAAGGATAGAACTATTGCAATACAAGACGAGGCTCGTCTTTTCCCGTTGTATTTTCTAGGTATGTTCTTGCGGTAAAGCAAAAATAAGATGAAATAAATGAAAAATAAAACCATAGTGACTCGACCAAGCCCTTGCCCAGTGGTATGTTACTGGGAGAGTGGGAGAATATAAATAAATGACTCGAGCAAAGCGAGCTATGCAAATGATATCCCAAAATCCGACAAGTCCTCCCAAAGTAAGAAAAAGCAAAGAAAATAGGTGGCCCAGAGTTCGTGATACAGAGTTGCCTACTCGGCAAGCAAAAACGGGGCCCGGTACTGTAATATGAAGATAACAACGGCTCTCTCCTAGTTGAACAGAAGAAAACAATGAAACGCCTTTGCCCAGATGCAAGAGTTGGTTGAAACGGGGATAAAAAAGAATAGACAACAGAAAGGAAAAGAAAAAACAATGGTGCAGATATGCACTCAGTCCTGGGATCCCGTGGCCCGGGCTCCGAAGAGATAAAAACAAGTCATAAGACGTCAAGTGCACAAATAATGCACTGAATGGTGTATAACAAGCAGCAGCAACGCAGGCAAATGTAAGCAGAGAATGCAAGAGTAGAGAGTAAAAGCCAAGTGAAGAGAGGAGATGGAAAAAAAAGAAAAGAAAAAAAGAGAAAACCAGGAGCAGTAAACTTCTGCATGCTACTGTCTAGTACACAGACACATTGCTCACCAGTCTTGACGGGCTCCGGGGCGGCACCGTCAGGAATAGAGATTCCTTGCCGCTGCTTTTGCTGCTGGCACGGTAGATATCGATGATGGCTGTGGGAGGCGATGGAGGCATGTCAGCCTCGTCGTCCGAGGAGTCGTCCAGGTCGCAGTCCAGGGCCAGCTCGGGCGGAGACCCGGAAGCACTGCCGCTGTGAGAGGGTGTGCGGACCAGACCCAGCTGCGACAGGTCCTCGTCGTCATCGAACTCGGAGTCAGAGTCAGAGTCGGACTCAACAGCAGAAATAGTCACGACCGACGGCGAGAAGGGCCCAGCAGCAGCGTTTTTGGGCATCCGGTGGAGTGAAGAAGAGGTTTCGGGAATGTGGTCGGCAAAGTCTTCGTCGTCACTCTCCTCATCCTCGGTGGAGGACACATCCCAGTCGTCCGAAGATGAATCAGAATCAGAGTCTCCTTGGCTGATGTACTGGTCGGCCCACTGGATGTGGCGGGCCTGTGAGGGCGAAGTAGACGTAGTCGAGGTTGATTTGCTGCTAGACCCTGGCGAGTTGTGGTACCAGGTCTCCTGCTCGCGCTCGGCCTCGGCAAGCTCCAGCATCAGAGTATCCAGAAGGTTAGCGTGGCCAACAAGCACGCGGAGGTTGTGGTCGGAGCGAGAGGCTTCGGCTCCAAGCTTTGAACGGGCACGGTGAGCCAAGTAGTAGGTTTGAGTCATGGACATAGTAGAGCGGTTGACAGACACGGGGGATACTGAAGACACAGAGGAGATTGACGAAGCAGGCGATGTGGAGTCGGCGGAGGAAGAAGACGCCAGAGGGCTAGAGCGGATTGGCTTGGATGATGGTAAGGAAATCATTGTGGAGGAGAAAAGATGCAGGGAAGAGGCAGAGGTGGACGGGTTATATATATAGGGACTCGAAAAAACCGGTTGGTATGTGTGTTTTTATTACGGCTAAAGAGAGCACTGGCCGTTAATTGAGTGACAGGGCTGATATAGGCAGCAGTGCGCAGTGGAGAGGGCAATAGCAGAAGAATAAAGTAGACAAAGAGAAGTCTGTTCAGTCAAGCAGATAATAAGAGGCCGGATGAGAATCTCGGTGCACCAAGTTGAGGCCAGAATCAGGAAGGTCCGAAGATTGCGGAAGGAAACGAAGTGAGGTGAAGTTGTAGAAACAAGAAGCCAGAACGAGTAAGGGAGCGGGGGCCGGCGATACTTTTGTAGTTTCGTGGATGTTCGTTTCTTGTTCGCTGGGAAGACAAATTCCGTCCGAGGCGTCTATAAATTCGCTGTATTTTTAAGCTTTTTGTGTAAAATGGCAGAATTTATCGATGGGCAGCGACAGAGGCTTTGTCATCGCCCTTTTTTTCTCCTCTTAATTCCACCAACACGCCCCCCTTCCTCGTTTCTGGCTGGCCGAGCCCCACAATAAACGCAGGAAGGAAGAAAAAAAAAAAAAAAAAGGAAAAAAAAAAACTCTGACTCAATAAATGGCTGGCCTAGCTCTTAGTGTATTTGTTCTATTGACGGGCTCGGTTACAGCGAGAAAGACGTAGGACAAAAGGATATCCCATAGGCCAGCATCGGCGAGGGGGCGTGTCTGCAGTACCTCGGCGGCACGGAGCTTTCAATGCCCCTTAGTTATCCTTTGCAGGCCCAGCCCAAAAAGTACTAGACGGCCAGCTAAGCGAGGCCGAAAAAGGCGTGCATGTATCACTTTTATGCTGTGAGCCTCGACCCTTTTGTCTCTGTTTTGTGGGCTCTAAAGCTGCTACTTCTGGTCTGGGCCTTTGTTTCTGGGCCTTCTTTTGATGGCTCATCGTGAATCTGAAATCTGACCTAGTAGGGGGGGGGGAAGAGGTTTTCGTTTTTAGCTCTATTCCATTATCCGTTTCAAGTACCTCCCCGGTATTTTGCGCTGCATAAATTGCAGGTGGAGTACTTGGTAGGTACTTTCAATCGGGTTTGAAATCAAGGTTGTGTTGTAGTCACCATAATGATATAGTTTGACGTGCTGTGCTCGCTTTTGGTAATCGGCGAGTAAAGAGAAGAAGTATTACCAATTGCCCACGATGACGGAATGAATGGAGCGAAATGAGCGGCGAGATAACACAAGAAAAAGACAAGACAAGTGAGTGCGAATGCAATTGGTGCGACTCTCGTCTCCTTTCCCTCTTGCTGATGCCTGAATACCTGTCCTGTAGAGCAGGACTTGTCTCTTGTTTTTTTCTTTCCTTTTTCCTTTTTCCTAGACTTCTGCCTGGGGAGGGAGCTCCTGTTTCTCCTGTCCGTTCCCTTCTTACTACGACTGTCATTGTCTCTCTAGGCAGGCAAAAACAAAGGAAGACAAGGAAAGGCTAGGCTGGCCTTGATGCATTATACCAACAAGTATATTTCCTTTGGCTTCTGCCTGCCCTATGGCTTAAGCCTAGCTTGCACTAGAAGCCAACCCAATATCCGCCTGCTATCTTTGGCCTGCTGCCTTGTCTGGCTAATCCAGCTCGGCATTTAGACCGATATTAATCCAAACGATGTCTGAACCTCTTTCCTGTTAGCTGGTGCCGGCTTTTAACACCAAGCCGAGCCGAAGGCATGCCCTTGTTGTGCCACCCAGGGCAGGCCTTTTTGATATTGCAGGCTCTAGGCTTGTCACCGATAGGTGATAGCACATAACGGTTATAGCTAGTTACCCAAAGCAAAGCCGAGCTAAGCTGCTTGTGAAATCTAGAACTGCGTTTCCTGCTGCTCCGCCAGCTGGAAATAGCGGCTTTCTTGTAGCCGCTTTGTTATCACTAACGCATGAGTCAAGCAAAGGGCTGCACTAGCAGCAAGTTGACTTTTGGCCTTGGGCGCAACTACGTCACTTGCTTTTCCGCCTCTTCATGACTCGAGCCAAGCTCCCTTAGGTCTCACTTTTTTTCTGCTGATGCTCTAGGTTCCCTTCGATTCTCTATTCTGCAGATTACCCATAAGCTTTCCTTTGTTGCTTGGCCTGCAGCGTAAATCCAGCAACAAAGAAGCTGGCCGTTTGCAGACAATTTTCACTACTAAGCGCCTAGGAAGCCCTGTGGGTCTGCTGTAAGACCCACTAGATCCACTGTAATCTTTTTGTCCACGGCTTGCTCTGCCCGGCATTACAGCGTAGGCTACTGTTTTTCAGGGCCTTGTGCTCCAAACGCATTACCTTTAAGTCCGGCATTTCCGCTGAAAAACTTCAGATGACAAGGTCGAAGCCAAGAAACATGTATGCATCCCCCGTTAGCATCAATAGGAGGGACATTGGACATGAGACTTGGATCTTTCTAGCATCTTCTTTGGCAGCACGGACAAAACGAAATCCGACCTCAGTGTGTTTTCTTACTTCGGGCTTCATCACAAGCCTCGGAATTGCAAATACACATTTTTGGCTTACGCATGAACTCCAACGCCCTGTGCGATTTCTAAGCCAGAAGTTCTGGCTTAGTGATACACTAATTTGACTAAAATGCAGGAATCACAGGCGTCTTTCTTGCTCTTGTTGCCACGAAATAGAGCAAAGCAAGCAAGCAGGCAAAATACACATGGAAGTGAGGATGGGGATGGAGATGCAAATGAAAATAAAATAAAATAAAAATGATCGCACTCACCCCAGGGGATAAGAAAAAAAATCATCAAGGCTCTTCTGTCTTCCGCAATCCCGTCCCATGCCCCTCCCCCTCAATGTCTGCCTGCTGTGCTTCTGGAGATAGGCGGACTTTACGTTCATCAGCTTTTTTCCCAGGCCGGCCCCCAAACAAGACAAGTTAAGACAGCCCAGCGCGGTTCCCTCGGCATGTACAGAGCACACTAGACGTTCGCCATGTCGGAGTCTCTATTTTCCCGAAATCTGATAATTCCTGGAGAAAGGGGCAAGCAAGGATGCTAACCCTCGTGTGGGTAACCCTTGCGCGCTTAACGCTTAAGAGCTTCGTTTGTCATCTTCCCTTCCCACATCTTCACTTCGCTTACAGCGTACACGGCGCCGCCTCCTTGGATATAATCACTAATTAGCCAGCGACTATCAAATATAGAATGCCCAAGCTTGGGTTTTATATTTTGAACGATGGGCAAACCCCGACTCTGGGCTGAGGAACTTGAACAAGAAACATGGCGCGATGTGCAGCCCAAGAGTGAGCAGCAACGCTGGCTTCGCGATGTCGCTTTCGGCTCTTTTCGTCATTGTAGCGTACTGTCAGCCTTGTGCTTCCGAAACAAAAACAAATCTTGCATTTCAACCACTGCTCGGCCTTGGCTCGCCCCCATCCGACTCCTCATGTCCTCATGTAGTGCTCTTCTCCTTAACAGTCTCCTGGCATAGTATATGCTCTATGCTCTATGCTCTGTGCTCTGGAAGCCTTGCTGTGCTTAGCCTTGTCCTGGCTCTGGCTTTGCTACACATCGTAGTCCCCTTTGTGGCCTCAATAACAAACCCTGTATTTTTTACTTTTGCGTGCTGTAATGTAATATAGCTAATTTCACAGCACTAGCGGCCTCAAAAAGGGAACCCGCCAAAAGTCTCACAGCACGCATCCAGCAATTAACAACTGGCCACATCCAAGTTCACGATCCTCGACGCCAGCCTTGTCGCTTGCTACCTCACGGCTCTCGCTCTTGTCCCTCCCTCGCTTTCGCTTTCGCTTTTGCCTTGCTTGGGCCGAACAAGCATGCATCCATGTTTCTGGGAGCTCCCTTTTTCTCCCCCTCTTCGCTCTGATTACTAACGCTTTCCATTCCCACGGCATTTCCTTACTCTCCGCCTAATCTTCACGCACCGCTCTCGTACTTGTTTTCCTTTCCCTTTTTTTCTTTTTGTTGTTTTCCGCACACCCTCTTGCCCCATCCCCTCCTTTTTGGCCCACTTCGGATTGTTGAGGGCGGAGATTTAAATGTGAACGAGACACAAACCCAGGCCCAAAGACAGGGGGCGGAAGAGGCATCCTATATTGGGTGAGAAGAGGGGAGGGTGTGCTATCATCACATTAATGAGTCAAGAACAGAAATGTGGTACGGCAAATCAAGAGAAGCAAAAGCAAGACATGGCGACCAGGGTGAATGCCTGGCCAAAAGGTAAACAAGAAATACACAACTGGTCACAGCATAATAGCGCGAACGCATACAGAGCTGACAAAGACCAATAGGACTAAAATACCTGGGCGCAGAGCTAAAGAGATAAGATGCTTCCATTCCGAGGAAGCTGGAGATAGCCAGCCGCCACATGAATTCTGTTGGTTTCAATTGTTGAGCATGGCTGCTTGCCTATCCTTGTGTTCAGTTCAGATTGTGTACGCGTGCTACGCTATGCGGCACTTTACAGCATACGAATCAAAGAACTAGACAGAGTCGAGCTAAGATGCAAAGTACATGTACATTTACATCCAAGGGTCTTTGTCAGCAACACTGCATACAAAGCTCTTTTTGGCACTATTATTTCCTCTTTGTCCACCCTCTTGGGGGCCCAGCAGGCCAGGACCTTGGCCTTTTACCCCACAAAGCTGATGAGGTTCTTCATGGGTTATTAATTGACAATAGACAAGGACGGGCCTTCGGGGCTAAAAAGGGCACAGAACCTCACCTCCTGGTCTGTGTTGTAAAAGAAAAGGCTCACAAAGAGGGCGGTGCAGTGGCCAACAACAATGACTACGGAGTAGAGGACGAATATATGTTACTGTGGGTTATGAAACATAAGGGAGAAAGAGGAAAAAAACAAAATTTCTGGTGAAAAACAAGACTACATGGTTAGATAAATGTTTCCCTCCCATTCATTATGGGATCTTGATCATGTCGGCTGATGTATATATGTATGCACAAGATCATATACGTACAAGAGCCTGTTGCCAAGCCTGCCTGGCCGCAAATATACCGCACTAAACCTCTGGGCATTGATGAGTGATCACCCTCAACGATATTCTTCCAAGAAAAACAAACCACATACACCCCCCCCCCCCTTTTTTTTTTAAAAAAAAAAAAAATCTTTTTCCTTCCCTTGCGTCTCTGTCTTGCGCCTGGCTCATGCTCCTCAAGCTGGCGGCAGGCAACAGCGGTCAACTACAACACGCCGAGTAGTCGTCGATCCCGGGCCAAGAAATGGTCAGGGCCAGGACAAATCCTGGGTTTTGGGGTTCTCGGATGTGAGGTAGGACCATATGTGCGCTCTTGTTATGCTAACTATTTCTATTGTTAGTTGATGGACTCGGGGATGGAGACGCACGGCGACCCATCATATCATGATGTTCTGTTACAGTAAACATGGTGCCATATATCCAAGTTAATAAGCAAAAAAAGGAAGGCAGATACAAAACAGCTCATACACAGTTTTCCTTTTCGCAGCTAGCAGAAGCAAGCATTGGACTGGAAACAAAGGCCTAGAACTATCCTGCGGCAGAGTCTAGAACGCGCTCTTCTCGTAGCTCTAAGCTATATCCCGCTGTCGTTGTAGTTATGGCTGGAACCCACCTAGTAGTGATTGTGCTAAGACGCCGACCCTGCGTTTACAGTCTGCCTTTTTGTCTCTACTCTTTTTTTGCCACTTACCTGTCTAGGTTCGTATCAAACAGAGCCGCACCAGCACCGACATGCCAACATAATAATGGCCCAAGCAGGAACTTCAAATACAGGGCGAGAAGCGCAAGGCGAAACTGTCCTCCCCTCTCAAGATTCGAGGCTCGACCGCCGTAAGACGAAGATGAGGCTCAGATTGAAGCCTAGAGACGAGACCTGCTGGCTTGGATTTAGTGTAGATATCCGATCTTAGGGAGGACTAGAGGACTAGAGGAGGAGGAGGAGGCACAGTACAGGATCCCTGAGTCCTCGGAAATAAACCAAGAGTCCGCTGCCCTATGTACTAATGCTCCGACCGACCGCCTTTCTGCGAGAAAACTGCGAAAACTAAGAAAAAAACAGCACACCGAATCCGAACCTGTGTCTGCCGACGAGGAAGAAAAGGGGCCGTCGGGAATTCTTCTTGCTTGTAATTCTTCCTCCCTTCAGGCCGTTCTTCTTCTTGTCTTGAGTGTCTCCCCCCTTATTTTTATTTTATTTTTTATTTTTTCTTTCCCTTATCCAGAAAGAGAAAGAACCTCAGAGGTGGATGACAAAGCATACTGCGTGGCACCCCATCACATTCCCCTCAACAAAAAATAAAGAGATCCAAAAGCTTCTGCTGGCTTTTTTTTATTTTATGTTTCGTTGCTCTTCCCCATTTAATGGCAAGCGTTTACGAGCCTTTGCTTGCCTGGGACATCCCGTAAACGCGTTTGCACGTACGTACACAAGCAGCGCTTGGTATCAGCGCATTACTGCCAAGCTGGGTGGGTTTGTAGTGCGGGTCGGAGTTAAATTTCATTTGAAGGCACCGAGGTTTTGGGAAAGAATGAAAGAGAAAACCCAAAACCCAGCTTCCCGCAAATTTAGTCTTGGCCTAGGGCTTGGCAATTTTACTTTTACAGGCCCTGCCATTCAACCTGATTCACCCGTCGCTCTGTATTGGTATTCTTTTCCAAGCCCTTCTAGAAGTCTTGGTTAGTGCGAAATAACAAAAAAAGCGGAAGGAAGGAACTAGCAAGTCAAGTGCGAGGCTGAATTTCGGGCTGTTTCTCTAGCAAAAGTCGTAATTACTCTCGCTCGTCTGTTGCTATTTTTGTGTCGATACTTGGGATGAACAAGAGCCCGTTGTTGCCTGATAGAGAATATTGGTTTCTTAGTGTATTACTTTCTTATGGCCCTATTGTGAGAATAGGACAAAAAAACTTGCACCAGTCTTGATTCGGACTACGGAAATAACAATCATTCTCTTTTCTGCCTGCCATTTCGCCGCAGCGGACGCCAATCAACGGCTTCGTCCTGTCAAGGTCTTGTTTAGCCCCCTTCTCCCCTCTCCACCCAGCCTGAGTGTTATAACAGCTTGATTGGCTGGTTGGCCGCCTTTTACGACGACAAAGAAAAAAGGCCTGGCTGGCTAAGCCTTTTCTAGTGGAACCCAAAACGCACGCTTCTTGCTTCTGAGAGAGACGGGTCAGTCAAGCACCGGGGCTTTGGTTAGTCAAGTACGACGACGACTTAGCTGTCAGGCCTGGCCCCAAATCTCGCCCCCCCAGCTATCAACGAGTGTACTACAGACACCAATGAGCGCACATGTATATAGTTTTGCATCATATGTTGCATCCTTGTGGTGACGACGATGGTGATGCAGTGTGCATTACACGGCCACAACAAAGGTGTTGCGGCTGCATAGCAAGCAAAGAGTACGTTTCCAGCTGCAGAAAGCGCTATATCAGCTGCCGCTGTCTCATCATGAGAGCGGGGTTTTTGGATGGGCCATAAGAGCAAAGAGGGGAATAAACAAACAAGCATCGTGTCGGAGTCGGTCAAGTCCAAGCCTAGCGATAAAACTAGAAACGATGTCTCCCCCCTCGACGCTCCAAGAGCTTGTGGTAGGACCAGCCAATGAGCCGTGGCAGATTATAGGCTCCTCGCTGGCCTGGGGCGGTGTCGTACCTATCACACAAATCCTCTCGGCATTGTCAGTATTGGTAGTCTAAACAGAAACTTCACAAAAACCATGAGAGCGATTGAGCGAGACACAGCAAGAGAAAGAGACGGGGCGCAGAAGAGGGCCTAGGTGCACAGCGATCATTGGATCAATGCTCCTCTTCCTCCCTTCTCATTCCCGGACTGCAACACTAAACAGGACATCTGGAGCGCGTCTACACGGGCGGGCAATTTTTATCTTTTATCTTTTTCCTTTTTCCCTTTTCCTTTTTTCACTGATTCACCACATCTCTCTCTTCTCTCTTGGTTATTTGCCTCTGTTTTGCTCTCCTGCTGGTAGGTACTTCTGTGGTGCACGGAGCAAGCACTTTGTCAATTCCCATCTCTTTTACTTTTTTTCTGCAAGCTCCCTCCCACTTTGCCATCTGGCTTGCTATTTTTGGGAATTCCTTTGCACTGACAAAAGAACCATCCATCAACCACGTCTTCACCTCTTGTTTTGGTTTTGGGGAGCCAACCATATGGCCGTGTTGCCTGGGGATATGTACGTGTGTATATGTGTGGGTGAGCCAACGGGAGCCCGAGCTCAAGTTACCGGGACAAGAACATGCGAATGAGATAGAGAGAATATGTGTGCTAACCTGGTCCCGTGTCTATTTTAGATAGTAGGGTTGATCATGAGTTGAGCCATTAAGTCTGGACGCCCGTTCCGTCTTTTGTGGTTGGTGTAGGTTTATTTTTGGCAGATACCCCTCATATTATATGAGAAGAGCTTTGGATTTCCCCTTCTCCCCTCCTCTCCCATCCCCCTCTTTTTCGGCGTTGCTGTTCCTAGTGGTTTCCGAAGCTATCCCCAAAAGTATGTCCATCTGTTGCCCCGACAAAGCTTGGATAAACAAGAGTTCCGTCCCCCGTCCCCCTCCTCTTCCCCTCTCCTGCATTCGAATCTTCAAGCAGCTTGCCCGTGCATGGCCACTCTCATCAGCCAGACACACACAGCAAGCAGCGATAATGGGTAGACGCAGCGGTATCAGGCTCCGAGAGGGCTGTACATAGAGGGCGATGTATACACACAAGCCTACAAGGACGGAACTCCTCGGCCCACAGCGGAACTGCAAAAGAGGGGTGTGTGTGTATGCGTTTGTGGCGATGTTCTGCTTCCCTTATTTTCCGCTAATACTTTCTCTGTTGTCTGTGATTCTGTCTTCCTTCCCTCCGCCCCTTCTTAAGCCTCGTCTGCCGAAACATAACATTGGCTCTTTTGTTTATTTTGCCGCAGTGTACACATATATTAGTTTCAAGATAAGAAACCTCATGTCGGGCTCTCGGCCTCATGCTTATGAGCATAGGAATTCAGGCGCTTGAATGCAGTTGAGGCCTAATGTGCTGTTCCTCATGACAACAGTTGAAGGAAGAGACGATAATCCCAACATGGCGATGACAAGCCTGAGAAAAGAGAGGAAAAGCAATGGTAATGCTAAACCATTTTCTATCCTAAGCACGATAGAGAATAGGGTCTTCTTTCCCAGTAATTTACAATCCTTGGGCCTTGGGGTATCGTGTCTCCGTGCTGATAGCTTCCCACATGACGTCATCTGCTCTTAGCATGAGCAGCAAACTACTACTCGGGACTTTTGCTTTGAAGGCTTTCCTCTATCTTTACTGGCCCCTAAGACAAACCTTTACCTCGGGACTTTCTCTAGCTAGTAAGCCTGGGCCCTAAGCCTGTGAGACGCAAGACTAGCCGTGTATGGTACACGTAAGCTGAGATGAAAGGCTAACCAAAATGCCTAACAAGACCTTCGTTCAACTAATGTGAGCTTGATGGCAAGACTTGCTTTACTCTGTTTATTAAGAAGAGGAAACCATAAGAAATGTAAAACGCAGAATGAGAATGAAGAAAAAAAAAAAGCTTTTATGAAATCGCCGTTTCTTATGATACCCGCAAACAAATATTCCTAGTCAATTCCCAGCCTTAAAAGTAAATGTATGTGTCCTAACTATGGAAGTCTGAAGGCCCAGAACTAGGCCAGACTGGGGCTTTTCCATGATGAGGTCACGGCACAAGGGGCGAAAACGCCTAGTTGTAACTCTAGCTCTCAGTCTTGCTCCAAGAAGGTATGCCATGCCATGTACTAGTAAAGCCACTTGCCGCTCCCTCTTAGAGCTTTTAGCTGTAATACTAAATTATACAGTATATAGTAAACCCGTCAAGAATCTAGGCCCGGAGCTTCTGCTTTGCGCGCTTGCGCTTACCGCCAACCTCGCGGTTCTCCTCAACCTCTAGCAAAGCCTCGCGCTTCTTCTCACTAACCAACTTGAGGGCATCGCGTAGCACTCTAGTCTCAAGGTTAACACCCTCTTCAACCCATTCGTCCATTGGTCTGCCGACACGGCTCTCAATGCCTAGAACTAGCTCGACGTCACGCTGGCCAACAAAGGTTACAGCCTCACCCTTGCGGCCAGCACGGGCTGTACGACCGACACGGTGAATATAATCATCGGGATCACGTGGCACATCATAGTTGATGACCAGGCTGACCTCGGGGATATCCAGACCACGAGCCGCAACATCAGTAGCCACTAGAATGCGGGCTGCAGCAGCACGGAAACGTCCCAGGTTGTCGGTACGTTGGCGTTGCGGCAGACTCGAGTGCAGAGACGTGACACGATGGTCAAGCAAACGTAGCATGTGATGCAGGAAGTCGGCCGTGGCTGTACGGTTGCAAAAGATAATGACGGTTTTGTCAATGTTAGCCTCGGTCAGCAGGAACATGTGCAGGTAGTGCTCCTTGTGAGTTACTGGCACCTTGAGATGCATTTGCTTCAACGTTGCGGGAACTGCTAGCATCTGCGTGTCAACCTCACACACAAACACAGGTAGCTTGCCCTTCTTGACTGGCATGTTCTGCAGTGCCTTGACTTCGGCTGTCATAGTGGCCGTGAAGAGCAGTGTTTGGCGCTCGATGGGAGGCGGCAGCACGGAGATGCACTCTTCGACATCAGGCAACATGCTTCCGGGGCCTTTGGCATGGAGCAATCGGTCGGCCTCATCCAGCACGATGAACTTGACGCGACGAAGTCCACAGATGGTGTCCTCGCCTGATGTGCGGATGTGATCAGCCAGTCGGCCTGGAGTAGCGATGATGATATGTGGCCGCTTTTCCAGTTCAATTGCCTGTTGACGCATATCAGCGCCGCCGGTAATCAGAACCATCCGCAGGGTTTGCGGGGCCGAGATGGCCTTGAACTGCTCAAAGATTTGCAGTGCCAATTCACGTGTAGGGGTAAGCACCACGCCAAAGATTGATGAGGGGTCTTCAGACCACTTCTGCAGCATAGGCACAGCAAAAGCGACTGTTTTACCCGATCCAGTGCGACTGCCACCAATACAGTCGCGGCCCTTGAGAATCTCTGGAATGCAGCCCTTTTGAATTCCTGTCGGGCGCTTAATGGCCATATTAGCCAACGACTGAACTAGCCACGGGCGCACCTCAAGCGAGCCAAAGGTCAAGTTGGGGTCTGTAGGGGCCAGGATGGGATTGGCAGTCATGATCTCGCTGATGGGTGGTTGTTCGGGCGCATCCGGACCACCGATCTTGGGAATTGCAGCTACATCGGCCTTTTTCTTGATTCGGGTAGACGCAGCTAGACCGGAAAAGATGCTCTTTTTGGGGGCCAGCAGAATTGGCGCGCCATCGTCGGAGTCGGAGTCTTCTTCATTCAGCTTTATATCGGTATTGTCGGTCGCAACACGGCGCCTCTTTCGTGGGTCGGCACTATCCAAATGATCAGACTCCGAGCCTGAGCCCGAGCTGACATCGCTTAGCAATGCATCATCATCGTTGATAGGTGGCATAGTAACAAAAGCAAGCTTGTGCAACTTTTGATAAGAGGCTTGATGGCTTGGTTGTCACTTTTTTTTCTTTGCTTTTTCCAGTTGCAGAAAAATTTAGATGTCGGTGAGTAGTCTCGGTGAAGAATGGCAGCCCCATTTATTTCAGCCAATAAGAGACAGGAAAGTCACAGTGTAGACCACCAGATCTGGGCTCTTTTGCTTAGTCATCGATTGTTTAACCCTAAGATAAAATAGCAGAGCCTACACTGCTGTAAGCCAAAATTGGCCTTGATTTCTTTTTACCCTTTTTTTGTTGAGGAGACTCAAGTGTCTTGGATGTCTGCAATGTAGAAGCTAAAACAAATTGTTGGTCCGTATTAGAAAATTACAGCAGCCAATAAGAGACAACAGCGCTACATGATCACATAAATAAACGCGCGTCTACTGGAGACAGGGACTATGTGCAGATCAAAACAGCGCCTTGAGACTGGCTGGGTGATTGTTTACCTTATATTGCAGGTAGAAGAATATCCCATTCCTGAGTTGCTATCTTGGGGGATACGGGTCTCTGGGGTCCGAAGAAGCCGAGTTGAAAGAAAGAAGGGGTTGTAGTGTGCTCTTGCTATTGCTTGCTCTTTTCCTTATCAGGTCCAAGCAGCCCTGTTGGCCATTGACAGACCAGTTCGTAGGATAGAAGCAAGGGTATGAGGAGGGGCTATAGCAGACATTACAGGCGGTACGAGGGCACAAGGGTACGAATGGTACTAAAGACAAGCAAGCAGCAAGATGAAACATAGAGAAGGGATATGGCGTTGTAACCTTGAAACAGGCCCTATTCTTCCCCTTCCCGCCCGAAGCCGTTCTTGCATGCAGTACAATGGGAGGGGTTCATAGGTTAGGCTAGGCTAGCGCAAGCATTGACGAATAAATAGCATAGTGCATAGCATAGCGAGCGTGGGAATAAATATAGACTGTATAACAAAGAAGATGCAAGACGAGGTGGGCGGCATGAGCATGACAAGCAATCTCCATGTTCATGTATATGTCCATGTACTATGTGGACAGAAAGGAGACAAGACGGGGCAGAGAAAAACACGACAAACACAGCTGTCCTGCCTCTCCATAGTAATGACAAATCCCGGGATCAGTGCTACGGGGTGGTGTATTTCTAAGAAGCGAGAGAGGAGGGGAGGGGATTAAAGACCCAGGGACGTGATTTAAGCGGTTATTGAGCAAAAGACGAAGACACTAGACAGGGGGTGGGATATCTCTGAGATTAGGCCTTGTGCTTGGTCGATCCGGGAATTGAAGTAGCAGTCCCAAGTATTTCTCTTGGTCTTGGCCTTGGCCTGGAACGGACTGGACTAGACTGGGCTGGATAGATGAAAGAAGTTAGGACGGCATTAAGGGGCTAGAATTAGCAAAAAATGGTGATTTGTGTGTGTGTGTGTGCCAGCTCTGTCACTATTCCTATAATGCCAATCAATACCAAGCAGCAAGAGCGGGACAATGAATGGAGGGGAGGGCGGCGGGAGGAACACTACGTGCAACATTTGAGCTGTGCTTTTTGCGTTTATTCTCCACCTGCACAGAATTGCTAACGGGATGGGTTGAAGATTGGTGGAAAGGCACAGGACGAAGAAGAGGGCGGGCTGGTATACGATTGTGAAGTACCAGCAGGCTGGGCAGATCGGTCACGATGGAGTTTGGGCGGGTGGGCGTGCGTGCACGAGCGGTAGACCGAGCTTGGGGCCATGATGATTTGCTTTGAAGGGAGAAGGAAGGGGGCAACTATGTGGTAGGGAGAGACTGAGGGCTTGTGCTTTGTATAGGACTGGGCAGAGGGTATGGAGGCGTGGTGGTCATGAATTGTGGGGCTGTGGGTTGTGAGGAGCTGTGAGGAGTTGTGGGTTGTGTGTGGGTTGTGGGTTGCGGACTACAGGCTATGGACTGGATTGTGGGTTGTGGACTGTAATTGTGACTCTGGACTGGCTGGACTGGCTGGACTGTGGACTGTGACGTGACTGGACGTGACTGTAAATGCGGGAGTGATGGCAATGCTGATAACGAGACAAGACCCAGGACGCAAGATGTAAGATGCGGGTACAGATAACGCAAAAAGGAAACTTTGCTCTCAGTACTTTGCTGCCCTCTTCAATCCCTGATGATGTCGGAAATTTCATGACCCTGCGGAAACTTGCACACTTGGAGCCCTTTGCAGTATCGTAACATGGCATGGCACTGACTGGGGAGGGCAACAAACTGCGACCAGCACTGACCAAGTTCTGGCTGGACTCTTGGCTAAGCACTGGAAGCTTGCACCAAAATACGCAACACAGCACCGCACTGGGCTCTAGCGCACTGAGCCCTAGCAGTGAAAGCACTGAGCTACACCTAGCAGGCTTTCACAACAACCTTCACTGCCACTGTCACTGCCACTGCCACGACCGCTGCTCCTCCGAGAAGTTTCAGTTAGCAGCCCTAATGGCTTTGCTGAGCCAACCAGAAGGCTAGAATAAAGCAAAAGCTTGTTTTTTTTTCAAGGCTTTCAGGCTGTGTTGTGCATATATGTGCTTTATTTAGTGGGCTCTAGGAGGAGGAAGAGGACAGAGAGGCCTTGTGTAAATGCCCTGTATCTGCCCTGTACCAGCCCTGTACCCGCCCTGTACCCGCCCTGCCTTATGCCTGGAATAGAATATGATGGGGACAGTATTCACATCATCGCCTAGCGTGTCTTGTTTCTTAACAGAAGTGCAAAAAAATTAAACCCCGATCTTAAAAGAACTATTTTTTTTCCCTGGATTTTCAAACCCCCTCCCCAAAATTGCTCTTAAAAAGAATAATTAAAAGGCCCCGTGAATTTGAAACCCAAAGCCTGATCACACACTAAAACCCGCTCCAGGCATCTTGATACAGAGCCATCCAAACTTCGCCTACAATCCTTTTTTTAAGCCTTCAAAATCCCTTTTCCTTCTTCTCTCCTCTCTTCCTCTCCCATTTTCCCTCTTTCCTTTTTTATTCTGCTGATCAATCTTTTGCTCCTCCTCCGTACTAATTTTCTATTTGCGACTTCACCTTGCTTGCCTGTGCCCTTGCCCGCCTTGCCCGCCTTGCCGCTTTGCCCCCTCCCCCTTCACGATAAAATCTGGGCACATCTTCGGAAAAACTCGACTCATCAACTCGACCATAAACCCAACCAACCATCGAGACACATCGCCTGCTGACTTCTGCGTGCTATTCGATTGTTGCTTGCTTCAAAGAGACTCTCCTAGCTGCTCCGCTTAAAAATAAATCCAACCACCCACCTCTCGTCTCTGTCGACTCGCCACCACTTTGTTTCCTTCCACCATCAGCCTGTTACTATCACCACCACCCTCATCGCCAAGCAAGCGGGCCTCTTCATCTCTCCCTCCTCCTCCCCCCTCCCCCGTCTTGAGTTGCTGATACAATCTGCTCTAATGGCCGACCAAGCCTCTTCCCACCCAACGCCGGCGGATAGTCTTACTGTATGATACCATCAACCCATTCTGTCTTCTTTTTCGTCTACCTTGCTGACATGTTCTCTCCCCCAAAAAAAAGGTCAAGCCTCTGATGCCTACCCCTCCTGCTGCCGGTCCCTCCATCCCTAACCTAGGCGTCGGCCCGCCCATGCTTCGTCCGGCCCTAGGAGGCGCCCGTAGTGCTAACCGTACCCCCCGGCTCGGCCTATCAATTCCCACCCCGCCCAGCGCGAAGCCTGTTAATGCCCCCGGCTCCCGCCCTGTCCTTCCCACCCTCAAAGTAGCCACCCCTCAAGGAAGCAAGACCACGCCCTATGAACAACCTCCTAGACTAGCCACCAACCAGCTAAACCAGTCGGCTAGTGGTGGCAGCGAAAGCAGTGCTGCCCACTCTAGATCGGGCAGTTTTGGCCCTCTCGACGGTCGTGCCAGCAACCCAACCTCCGCAGCCTCACAATTCTCTGCTCTTTCCTTTGCTTCGCAGTTTGGAATCGGCGTTACCCGGCCACAGGGAACCCCTGATCCTACGTCTGCTGCTGGCTCGCTCTACTCGGAGCGTAGCGAGACCATGGAGCGTGATGGCAGCACTCAAGCAATAGAGAAAGGCATGGACAAGCTGTCTCTGATGGAGAAAATCCGCGATAAAGACGTCGAGGAGCTAGACGACGAGGGCTGGCGCATTGCTAGCTCCGTAGGCCGCATCGTCGAATTAGGAAGCCTGGGTGAAGGTGCTGGAGGTGCTGTGACTAAGTGCAAGCTAGATGGTGGCAAGACCGTATTTGCTTTAAAGGTATGGAAAATGCGTGCACCCACTGTAGAAAGAGAAGGAAAAGAGAAAACGGAACATGGCACACTTTCGCTGGTTTTCTCCCTTTCTCGCTCCCACCTGTTCCCTTCGCCTACTTTCATAAAGCTACTTGCTAACTGTGTTCACCACAACCACCATACAGGTCATCACATCCAACCCCGACCCCGATGTCAAGAAACAGATTCTCCGCGAACTTGGATTCAACAAAAACTGCGCCTCCGAACACATCTGCCGCTACTGGGGTGCTTTTGTCGACCCATCCACTGCTACCATATCAATTGCCATGGAATTCTGTGAAGGTGGCTGCCTTGACAGTATCTACAAGGAAGTCAAGCGTCTGGGCGGCCGGACAGGTGAAAAGGTGCTAGGAAAGATTGCCGAAGGAATCCTTGGCGGCCTGACCTACCTGCACAGCCGGAGAATCATTCACAGAGACATTAAGCCATCAAATATCCTGCTCACGCGAAAGGGCCAGGTCAAGCTGTGTGACTTTGGCGTGTCAGGTGACTTTGGCACTAAAGGTGAGGCCGACACCTTTATCGGTACTAGTTACTACATGGCCCCCGAACGTATCACCGGACAGTCTTACACCATCACCTCTGATGTGTGGTCGACGGGCGTTACGCTGCTCGAGGTTGCCCAGCACCGCTTCCCCTTCCCCGCCGACGGTACTGAGATGCAGCCTCGTGCTGGCCTGATCGATCTACTCACCTACATTGTCCGACAACCCATCCCTAGACTTAAGGACGAACCAGATGGCGGGCTAGTATGGAGTGATAGCTTCAAATACTTTATTGAGTGCTGGTAAGTTTTGTATTTCCCCCTCCAAAGTAAAAAATAAAACTTGTCTCGTTTGCTAATTAACCCACCCGCCCTTCAGTCTGGAGAAGGATCCCGCCCGCAGAGCCACGCCTTGGCGCATGCTCGAACACCCGTGGATGGTTGAGATGAAGACTAAGAGAGTCAATATGGAGAAGTACTTGGCTCAGGTCTGGGGCTGGGATGCTTGATCGTTGAACCTCTCATCGAGTTAGCCGGACAACCGTTCTGCTCTATCTCCTCCTTTCTACCTTTGACTGTCCCGACTCGCTCGTCTCCCACGGCTGATACGATACAATATCTGCGTCTACGTGCCTTGTCTTGTGGCTCATATCTCCGCTTATATTGTCTACTCCGGTCTTGCCTGCTCTTGTTGCATATAATCAAACCCTACCCGCCTTGTCTTGCACATGCTCCCGCCAATCGCAAGTCGTATCCACACTCCTACTTTTACCTGTACTGCACCAGGAAAGCCGTTTTTACTTCTCATCGTTCCGCCTTCTCCGGCTCTTGCCGGCACCTGCTGTCCCAGGCCTGCCACTGAGTCAAGTTTTCTTGCTTTCTACTCGCTTGCCATCTTTGCCAGCAACAAGACCACTGATCCACAATACTAGCAGAGCATCAGCAGCATACATAACCTCGCCTCCATCCATCCTCGCCATCTTCGCTCTCTTCCTCCACTCACATATATACCAAATCTACTCTCACCGCCTATGATGTACTTGGAAGCAAAGCGACTTGTTTTTCTTTTCCTCCTTCTTTTTCATATAGCCATCGTATTTTTATCTATTTCTTTCTCCTTCTCCCTATCCCCTTTCCTTTCTTTCTTTTTCTCTTTCTATTACTTTTTTCATCTTTCTATCTTTTTCTTGGGTTCTTTGATCATCTATTCTCAAACCTCTCCTCGTCCCTTTTGCCGCTTTGTACATATCATTTCTTGTCTTCAGCATTTTAGCTTCTCTGGGAGATACATATCACTGCAGGTCTATCTTGATAAATCGCTACTAGATAAACGCCTATTTATATACCAGAATTTTAACATAACATATTGACTCTTCCTATGAATTGATTATCTTTCCTTTTGTCTACTATTTTGTATTTTCGCCCTGAACGCCGAACAGAAAAGTGCTTAAAATAGATCAAACATCCTCTGTAACAGCTAGAGGGACGCCCATCAACTCGCGTAGTGCCACTGTGGCATATGCGCTCTTAGCTAACTGGAACTTGACGACCGCAGCAATGCTATTCTTCTCTCCCTCTGCCTCCGGAGTGACAGCCTTTCCACTTTCGTCCACCTTGGCCTTTTTGTCGATGCTAGAATCAAGATCCGAAGAACTTCTAGGACGCTTCTTGCTCTCAAGAGGCTCTGCCTCGTTCTTGGTGTCCGTAGAGCTGTTCATATCCACCGTCGTAGCTTCGGTTGTAGCTGCGGTCTCATTGGCAATTTTCTGCTTGAGCTTCTCCTTGATCAGGTCTAGATCTGTAGGGGCCAGCTGTTCCATTTCATCAGCACAGGCTTTGACAAACCCACTTGGCGGCGCCAAAAATTTCGTCATAACACGGCGGTAACGGCCAGCCAGCGAAAACTCGCGCTGTGGCCGTACCATGTTATCCGGATCGATACCTCCATGTTGTTTCATAAATGAACGGTAAAAATCGCCAATTTCATTGGCGGGAAGCAGGGTATCGAAGCCTGGCGTCGGCAGCACAACATCAAAGATGGAAAAGGTGCCGTTAGCAGCCTCCTCGGGGGTGACTAAGCGGGCGTACAATGACTGGTCATCATCCTCATCGCCAATGTTGGTGTCACGAGAAGCACTGAGGACCTCTTCTCCATCCTGATCTAGCTCAACTTCCTGGTTCGCACTTGTTCCATTGCCGCCAGTTTTAGACTGTTGTGCAGAAGCATCGTACACTAAATCTCCAGCCACTACTTTGTTGCCGTACAGGGCCCAACGCTTGCTAGCAGCATGATTCCATACATAACTTTGGTACGCATGCAAATACATAGTGCGCAAACCACGGGTAATACGCAAAATGGCGCCCATATAATCAGTGGGGTGCTGGGACAGATGACGAATAATTGTCGTTTCAGCGCCATAGCGACGTGGGAGGCGACGCAGGGCCTCCTCGGCATTAGCAGTCTGGCGGAAGATGCGGCAAGCCCAGCTACGCATAACTTCATCCTTAATAGAGCGCTCAATGGGACAGGTAGAGCTATCAAGGCGGTTGGCCAATGCATCGTCATACCACAACAACCCGTCGATAGCAGCCTTGATGTCTCCTGACAGAATCATGCGGCCAATTTCGTGAGTTCCAATAGCAAAAGTGCCAAAGCGCTGATGCCCAAAGTAATTAATCCAGCCATTTTCATGCATGTGGGCTAGAGCGGCATTGATGTTGAGATCAAGCCTAGAAACCTTGTCGGCGGTGCTTAGCTGGGCGTCATTGGAGAAACTACAGCCCTTAAGAGCAATTGTAAACTCATTGCCTGCAAGCATGCCAAGATGGGCAGGCTCGGGATTGTAACTAAAGTCACCAATGCAAATGTCGTACAGGCGCGAGTTGAGGCGGTCCAGCTCATGTGGCTTACGGCGACGCACAGAGCACCGCTGCACAGTGACTGCACGGCGGTCCTTTGTTCCGGCATATTGAATCATTTGAGGCTTAAGGTTCAGCTGCTTGGCAATCTGGGCAGATGCCTCCATCGTGTCGCGATTCATCTTGTACAGGTTGAAATGCAGGTAGTCGCCCGTGCCCGGGCAGTCGATCTGGCGGAAGTTCGAAGATCGGCCGCCTCCACCATCACCCCGACGGCCAATCCCGCCAGAGGCTCCATTGTCACCTCCGCCACGACTACCGCCTCTTTTAGGCATTATAGTAGCGACTATAGCACCGTCATTGTTTGTGGTTGTGTCCAATGCAGAGTTAAAGATGCGGCGTACCTCTTGATGAATCTTGGACCGCAAGGCCTTATCGTTAATAGTAGGACTGGAAGCAGATGGGCCTTTACGGCCAGCTAGGGTATTAGGGATGAAACTTGAAGAGTAAAGGTTCAAAAAGGACTCAGCAGCCTCAGAGCCGAGTAACTCAGTTAAGGTAGCCTTGTCATCTTCGGACACGGCTGGAGCTTCAGGAACTACGGGCTCTATAGGAGTTTCAAAACCAGAAGCTGCGGTAATATTAGGATCGCCACTAGCCGAGGTAGTGGCCTGCTCCTTAGCAGCCTCTTTCTGTCCTCTTTTCAGATGGGTGACCTCGACAGGCGTGAAATTTTTTAGGTGCAAAACGGTACCATCACGCTGGATTTCATTAACTAAAAAGTCGGTGAATCTAAAAGGACATGAAAAGATGACCATGTTAGCAGGGGCTGTTTCTTTTTTTCAAAGGTAGATTTGACCCAACAAACCGTACCTACGTCTCAACGTACCAGACCACGAGAATTCCGAAGAGCTGACTCGCTCCGTAATGCCAATAGCGACATCATCCGGAGGGGATCTTTGATTCTGGTTCTGACCTCTAGACATGGTTCGGTTGACACTTGGTGAGGATTAAAAGATGTAAGGCGGAGAGACAGTTGGCCAGGCGTGGGCTTGATGTATAGGAGACGTTCGGAGTAGCCGTATTTGAGAATACCAGACGGAGCTTGTCCTTGATGCGGCGCCGGAAGAGAGGCCTAGAGTCTGGGGATACTGTCTGGAGGGAGGCCAAATGAAAAGAGATTGGGGGCAGGGCTTGATCAAACACAAAGCTTAGATACAATATCAGAGAGACTTGGCAAGGCAAGGGCGATGACACTGGCCGTGTGATTTTGTGTGACGATCTCAAATGTTCATGAACATCATCAAGCGAATTAACCAAGGTTTCCCTGAGCTAGCAATTTTTCAAGCCGCAATTTTAGAAGCACTTTTTTCCTGCAGGATCAGTTAACCCTAAGTCTATATAGTACAATGGGCACCTGGATGTAGAAGTAGCCAAGTGGGTTGGGAATGAAGCAGCGACAGTACTTAGTACATGTGACGGGATCCACACTTGACCGTCTTCGTCTGTATATTCGCTTAAAGACATTCTTAATGACGTCTTGCTGTGCCTTTTTTTTTTTTTTCGCCGTTGGATAAGTGTATATTTTTTTTTTTTTTTTTTGGGTTTTTGAATTGGTTTTTCTGTATTGGGTGTGGTGTTTCTTTACTTTTCTTGTTTTCTCAGTACTTTTC
>JAXCEX010000300.1:0-25181 GCA_038382965.1 Ceratocystis huliohia
GTGGGGGGGGGGGTGGGGGGGGGGTGGGGGGGGTGGGGGAGGGGGGGGGGGGGGGGGGGGGGGGGGGGGGGGGGGATAGGGCAGAAAAACAGATGAATGTGGGAAGTAGTCCGGACTTTCACGGGTAGCAGCATTGCTTATGCTTTTGGCATAAAAGAGAAAAAGGACATGGGAAGACGGCTAAAAAAGAAAAAACGGACGATCAAGTAAATATGAAGACAGAGAGGGAGGGGGAGGGAATGAGGCATGAAGCGGAGAGTCAAACGTTAGTAGCTCATAGGGTCAAATTAGGTAACAAGGAGCAACCATCATCAGCTGTTCCCTCTCCTGCGTCCCTTTGCTGACCTCAATGGAAGACTCGCACTGCATGGGCTATTCGTCTTTTTGACAAATTGGCTTCTGGTCCTTGTTGGGGGGGGGGCATCGCATTGCCAGGCTTTCTCTTGAATTCTTCGACTTCCATTGATAGGCAGGAGGAAGGGGAGTGGGAGTGGGGGGCAAGTTCATGCTGCTTGGAGGCTTCAATTCTTCAGTCCAGGAGAGATAATACCTGCAAATCAAAGACGGAATGTTGCGGTCTGCTTTTAATGGTTGAGAAATAATGGTGGGGGGCGTCAAGTTGCCTCCTGGCCTTCTCCCCCAGGGGCTGTGTGATATTATAGCAAGATAGCTGGCTCAGCCTAGGCTGTTAGTTTCTAGCCGTTAGCTGTATTATAACACGTATCATATCAAGGCAGAAACACCTTTACGTAGGGAAGCCCAGACACACGTAGGGCATAGAATGCGCATACATGTATGCACACGTACTTGTGGACATGTGCGCTACATGCATTGTGTGCTATTATTGTTAGCTGCAAGTATTTTGGCAGTGCATTCCAAGAACACAAAAGCTTACTTTGTACTTCGCAACGCTTGGTCACATGAGGTTGCTTTCACGATTCACTGCTGGGTCCACGGGAATATGACAATATCGAACGATGCACCACTAAGTCTTATGAGCTACGTGTTATGTGTGGTGCTGTGGTATTGTAGTGTTTGTGTATGCATGTGTGCATGTGTGCGTGTGCGTGTGCATGTGCATGTGTAAATATATGCATCTGTGTGTGAGTGTATATGCGTTGCATGGTTATACACACAGCATTACAGCGCGAAGGCAATTATAACAGCAACATTAGAAAGAAGACTGTGTAGCAACGGAGGGAAATAAAAATAAGAAAACAAAGACTTGAAGCAGAATGCAAGATCACCAGGTTAGCACGGGCTAGGCTAAGAAGAGCCAAATGTTGGAACACAGACCGCGGGGCAGACAACAAGACAATATGGGTCTATGCTCTGGCCCTGTTCCTGTTTTTGGCTCTACTGTTGGCTCTATGCATCATGAAGAACTAGAACCAAAAAGAAGGTGAAAAGCCGCTTTAATCAACTAATGACATCACGGCAAACCACGTCTCCTCCCCCCCCCCCCTTTTCCCCATGTTCCTTGCCCTCTGTCGCCCGCCCCGTGTCCAGTGCTCACAGGAAGATCACACTGCAGGCCTCAGAAGTTCGTTCTCATTTTGCCAAGTAGAGCCGTGTTAGTCTATTACAGAAACATGTGGACAGGGGACGATGGGGGCGAGAGAAACACGGAGATGGGGAAGAGAGGGGGAGGGGGAAGGTTGCGCCAGAAAGATGAAGGAAAGAACGAGGCGAGACGAGATGAGAAGACGTCTAAGCCACCTGGCTTCTCTGTGCGCTAGCACAGAAGCGCAGAGAACGTTCGTCGCCCAACACAGCTAGACGGACCAAGCAGAAAGAGAATAGCGAGTGCGTGGACGTGGATGAGGACGTGTTTGAGCCTTAGAGCCATGGAGCCATCCGTGGAATCTTATCTTGTCATTACAATACACCTTGACACACAGCCCACTGACATATCTTTGACCCCGTCCAAAATCCTCTTCCGGGATACTCCTTCTAGAAGGACGATACATCATAACCATGAGGGGAAGAAGGAGAGAAGGAGGAAGACTGGGCGCACAGACAGCAAGATGCGGAGTTAGCCAGAGCAGGCAGAGCTCGCAGGCCGGCCATCAAAGGACGGGAAACAACTTGATGTCAAAGCTAGACGAAGCAATAGAAAAGAGCGCAGGCATGCACACACACATATGCACATGCACCGCACTACCAAAAAAGAGGAGGAAGAAAGAACATTGTTTGATGTGGCCGTGTGCGTCTATTTCGAGCCAGGCAGAGTGACGCCCTGACTTTTTTTTCTTTCTTTCTGCCTCTGCCTCTCCGGCCTCCCTTGTCCCCCTAACTTTTCTTTTTCGCTCGTCCTGTGTGCGTGTCGACAAGAGCGTGGAATCATGGCTTGGCTTGGGGGGGATGTCGACGTGACTGCCGGATATCTTCCATAGAGCCGAATAATAGTAAAATAAAAATAAAAATAAAAAAGTATTATTTATGAAAAAGATGCTACTTGGGCATCAGCAGAGCAGGGAGAGAAAAATGGGGCAAGTCAGCCAGTTGAACACGAGAATATTCAATGATTTAATTTAAAGGAAGAGAAAAAGAAAAAAAAAAAAAAAGAGGAATACAACAATAGCCCTCTTCCCTCCGCTATCTCGTCGCCTCCGGCATTCCTCAGACACTATCTATCCCTTTGCTCTCATGGAGGCGTGGCCTATGGGTATACCCGCCCGCCATTTCAGCAACCAACGCTCCCTCTCCTCCCTTGGTTTAGTTGGAAACGATGGGCGGAAAAAATTAGGACAGCTCAGCTCAGCACTCAATGGAGAGCAAGCAAAAGAGCCTGCTTGCGACCCCCAGAACCCCCAAGATCCGGCTGCCTGGTGTGCCATTGTTGTCTCTATCTGCCTGTCTGTCTTGTAGTCCTTCCTCTATTGTTCTGTGTGTGCTGTTGTGTCTCCTGTTGTCCGTCTCCCTCCTTGTCTCATCAGCAGCATTCCTCCTCTAGTTCTCGCCCGCCAGTCTCCATGGCGTCAAGGCGACATATGCGACGCCGAAGATGATCATATGAAAGACCCCTCCCCCCCAGAAAAAGGAAAGCAAGAAGGCTTCGTCCGCCTCGCCTCGCATTCAATTGCATGCAATTCATACAAGTAATTTCGCCTGGTCTGGCTTGGTCTGGCCTTGGCTCAACCGGCTGCCCTGCCCTGCCCTGCCTGTCCTGCTTTTTTTGCCTTGCCTTGTGACTGGAAGAGTTTTCCAAATATGCTTTTCTCTTGCATATGGATGGTTGCAAGGCTCTAGCTTCTGCATCTAGTCTGCAGCAATCGACCTCCATTGCCTTGCTCTCTCCGCTGTGGTCCGCCCTACTATTCTCACGTCTCGTATGCCTCCCCGCTGATAAGATTCCCTTTTCTCCATAGTGCTATATATCCCGAGCTGCAATCTCACCCAAGCATAGCCTCACATGGTCTACAATTTGCATTTTGTTGTAATGACGCTTGACATTCTGGTCTAGCTGATTCGTTGTAGCGCATCATTGTAACCCAACTCTGGCCCTCGCTATGCGACTTCATTTCAATCCCTTCTTGCTGCCGGCTGCTCAAAGGTCTCTGCTTCCAAATTCGTTGCAGCCAGCATGGGGGCAGCTAACGAATGAAGCGTCCTTCTCCTCCACATACTGCTATGCGCTGTGCGCATCACGTCCAGACATGACATGATATATGACAGAATTTGAGCTGGATTATCATTGCCATCACGTGTGGCATCAACCATGACCCCCTCGCATGGCCCAGCCCAGGGATATCTTGGCTATGATGCTCTTGTAGGATGATACTAGGGTTAGGCTCAGCCGCTTCAGCATTTGATTTGAATATATTTTACGTCTAGTGCCGCTTCAGCAAGCCACACAATGCTGATACACCGGCTAGGGACAAAGGCGAATGCAGACGCTAAGTTATCCCTGACTCAGCGCAATCGACTCTTTTAGCCTTTGAAAGACAGAGCTGCACATGCAGCCGTACATACACACACCCCTCAGACGGCCAGTAACAAGTGAAGAAATAAAATAGAAATAAAACCCAAGACTAAGACAAAAACAAAGATCCGGGCTTGTCCTCATATTTGGGTTTCTTTCTTCTTGCCCTTAGACGCATCGTATGACAAGGACACCACCCATGGCATTCAACTTGCCTGAAACTAGGCATCCCCCTAGCTAGAGCACGTACGATAACATGAGGCACCACACACTACACCACGTCAGCTAAGTTCGTTTTCATCATGGCCATCCTCCTCTCCTCTAGGAAGCACTATTGACTTAGCAAGGGCGCTGGTCAGTTGAAGAAAGCAAATCCTGAAAATCCAGCACTGCCAACCTCAAAGACGGAAGACGGACTGGACTGCTTGCAGTGGTCCTTGGGTTGCTCTGAGCTGTCGCGATGCTGGTTTGTTTGAATTTCGAATCTCCCACGAGCTGGGCGTTGATTTCGACGGCCTTAGAGAGTTAAAATCCGTCTTTGTTGTTCGTGTGCAGGCAGACATGTATTATTGATTATACATGTAAGCACTTCGTACATTGGGGTCTTCAGCTTGGGGTGTGATCAGGAGGATTGACGATCTCAGAGAACAAAAAAAGAACCGTCTGTTGCTCGCGTATCAGCCAATCATGTTATAATTAAATGCGAGTGGCAGCATAAATTACAGACAATTTAAAATGTAACACTTTATAATCGCTTGACATGTCGTGGTAGCAGCAGCCTAGGATGAGCCAGCACACGACGAGAAGCCAGACTAAGCCCTTAATAAACATTCGCTACTTTGATGCCCAGTAGGCCTGTTCCCTGCTCATTAAAACCCGGCGCAGTGTGGCTGGCTAGGCTGAAAGAAAAGCCGTCGCAGGAACTTGGAGTTGTCTTGTTTATATGCAACCAAGCAGACGAGAAGAAGTAAGGCCTAGGGGAGCTGAAGAGTTTATTTTAAACTCGGCAGAAGAGATCGAATCCAGAACAAGGCAGACATACAGGCGCAGACACAGATACAGACACGACACAGACACAAACACAGACACAGACCACAGGCAGCAGACAACAAGGACGTCGACATGCACAGCTGTCAAAGCGAGCGAAGCTTATGGATAGAGTCACATGACCAGCCAGCCATCTCCATATGTCCCTGTCCCTCTCTCTCTCTCTTTGTCTCTTTTCCTCCCTTTGTCCCTCTTTGCTACCCGTCTTTATGCCTCTCTTTGTGCCTCATTCTCCCTTGAAGGGCACTCAAAGAGACCGCTGGAAGAAGAACGGACGGGGCCTAAGCCCGCTACCAGGATCCAGGGTCTACCCGCCTGACAACACAATGCCCACCGTCACATAGCCCGCTGTATTTTAGCTGCGGTACAAACCGGCAGACAGAGGAAAACAAGATAGCCAGATAAAGGAGGCCACAGAGACCTGTCGCATTGGGTCACTTGGACCGGGTAAAGCAAGCACGCAAGCGACTTGGGGCGCCTCAGGGGCGGAGGAGCGGAGGGGCCTGCTGTTAAAATAGCCTGTAAATAGCCTGTAGATGACCCTGTAAGTTAGCGCTTGGGCAATGAGATTTCCCACCAGGTGACCAGTATATATACAGGGGTTGTTTTCTTTTCGGCCCTGATAAGCCATGAAGGAAGGTCTGTAGTGGCAGGCTGAGGAAAAAAAGAAAGAAGAAAAAAGGAAAAAAGGCTAAAAATTGGAGAAGCAAGTAAGTGTATAGGGCCAGCAACACAAAGTAGCCGACTCACGCATTCACATGGCACACAAGGTCTTGGGTTTGCACTAAATTCGCCTTTGCATCATCACAAGATGCTCCCCGTTCAACGGCCCGTTTACGCCGTTGGAGTAAGCCTAAACACGCCAGGCAGACTAGGGTTATCAGATCGGATCTGACCCTATATATAAGACATGATGTTGGCCGTTCCAAGCGCCCTCAGCCGAATTTAGCAAATTGACTTGGAGAGTTTTTAGTGTCGGCATGAGATTGGCCCTGTGATCTCACACGTAGGACGCTGGGGGTGGGGGGTGAATGACTTGCCTCGGGTTAATATTATTGATAACGGCCATGACATCGTCATCTTAGTGCTCAAGCCTATATAGCAGACGACAACGCAGAGAGAGAATACACACGGCTTGTGCGTGCGCATTCTTGCTGATCTCCTGGGGTGCATCACATGAGGTGAGGGGGAGGGAAAGAAGAAAAAAAGAAAGAAGAAGGGAGCAGCAAGAAACGCCGGGTTTATTGCTCTGAGTTGTCAATGCAGAGGCATCACGGGTTTCGGTTTTCCTTATCGGCCAAGTTAAGGGTCAAGGGCTAAAGTATAGGGCTTGCCTGGTTTGGACTCTTGGCTGCAAACAGAACGTCACTCGGTATCATGTGAATAGCGAGAAGAAAAAAAGATAGAGAGGAAGCTGGCACAGCACATAGCACATAGCCCATACCTCGCATCAATTAAGAAGAGACATTATTCCCCAAGTTCGCCTTGCTGGGTGTGTGCTAAAAAGACACAACCGAATTGCTTGTCCATGACCGCCTTTTCAAAGTTGCATTTGTTTATTTTCTCCTTGCTCACGGGGTCTAATAAAAAACCCAGGGATTGCATGTAAATACAATGCACACACACATACACAAGCCGTTTCTTTGCATAACGCTACGCGTGTGTCCGTCCTAGCTAACACGACAAGAGAAGCGCAAAGCACAGCCCAAGTAATAATAGACAAGAGCAAAAGAGAAAATGAAGGAAAATAAAGAGATCGATCGGCAGACCGATACACAAGAGAACCACAACCAAAAGAGCAGAGAAAGAGGGGGAGGAGAGAGGGGAAACCACTACCAGACAGCAGCAGGGTGTGACACCAACGAATTGGGTTTGTTGTCCATTTCTGTTTGTCTTCTCTGTTTCTAGCGTCCTAGTCTCATAGTCTCTTTGTCTCTTTTTAGCCGCTACAACAGACACAAACAGGCACCCGCCCACATGCACACACATCACGAGAAGCCCAAAGCCAAAGCAAGACAAGACAAGACGCAGACCAGCGAAAAAGGGGATGGGCGTGTTGTTTGCATACACGCTAGACGGCGTCGAGTATGAATGGAATCTTCATCCTGTGGGCCCTAGCACAGAACAGCGCAGCACAGCACAGCACAGCGCAGCACTGGAGGCATCAGAGTTCCCCCTAAAAAAGAGCCAGGAGGGGTGGGGTAGAAAGCATCACGGCCGCCCTGAGCGAGCCAACATAAAACATGTATTTTTTTTTCATCATGTGACAAGCAAGAATTGGACCAGGGGGCAGGAGCAGATATAGAGGGAAAGGAAAGGCGGGGGGAAGAGGAGAAAAGAAGAAGAGGTAGGGGTAGGAACTCAAAATGGCCGGCTTTTTATTTTACCTTTATTTTTATTCATTTCTGTTTTTCATTGCATCCCGCCCGCCCATATGAAAGAAAGACCGACCGCCTCCGCCTTGCTATGGCATCCTCCACTAGAGCCACTGTAAAAAGAATAAAACAAGAACAGAAAGCCTGGTCCAGACCTGACTCAGGCAAAGACCACGGCTACAGTCCAGCGCCAGTGAAGGGCTGCCTTGGACATGTAGATTGCAGCGGCCATGAAAATACCAAAGCATGTAGACGACATGTTAGCAACACGATTATGCCTAATGAGGAAGTCCATGCTGGAAAGGGAAACTACAGCAGTTCTTTCCTCCCCTTCCAGCTTCTTCCCTTTTTATCTCATTATCCCAGTTCCAGCCAATGGAATTTATCCCAATTGGGAAGTTTCCATCTTTCCATTGCCATCGCTCTCGCTCCTCTCATAATAGCCAACTAGCTCCCTGGCTGGCCCTACTGTGCGGGTGCGCATGTGTGGGTGCGGACAGCAGCTTGCAAGCTGCGCGACGGGCGGATGTACGTTTATGGGGGCCAGTCGCCTAAAAGCCGTCAAATGTGCACTAATTTCTAGTGCGTGTACAGGGTGACAAGCACAGGAAGTCACTTGAGCAGTACAAGCAAGACAGGCGACAGATGACGCGCCAAAATAGCGCGTGATTTGTGGCTGGCTCAGGTACGTCTTTTTCTCTTCTTACTTCTGCTTCCTCCTCCCGAAAGGGGGAGAAAATAAGAGAAGGGAAAAGAGACAAAGCCATAGAGCAAGATGGCCGTGTTTTATTCAGCCAAAAGCGCAGTAGAACAGACACAAAAAGAAGCACCGAATAATACTCCATAATTCGCTTAATCTACCAAGTCTTCCGTCCCCAAGAATCGAGCAGCAAAGCAAGGAAAGAAAAGACAAGACAAGACAAGACAAGACAAGACAGGACCCACTCGACACACACCCCAAGAAAAATTGGAAAAAAGAAACCCCATCTCGCCACAATAATGGCTCTAGAAACAAGGACCAAGTTTCGCAAAGTCAATGAGAGGCAAAAGGCAGCCCAGTCCATCTTGTTGGCTTGGAAGGGGGGGGGGGGGGGGTAGGTCTAGACTAAACTAGAATGGTGGATGGTGGTGATTTTGGCACTTACGCTTTAAATTTTCGTACTTGCTGACCTACCTAGCCATAAGCAAAGGAAAAGAAACGAAATGCAGGAGTAAGTCAAAATGGGTAAGTACTTTTTGCATCTAGTACGTGTGATAGAGTTCTATCATTTCCTTGCGGCTATAGCGAGCGAGCATAGCAAAGTTGCATACGCCCCCACCCCACAAGAACATACAATACAAAGGGGAAAGAGGTAAAAAAAAAAAGGGAAAAAAAAAGGGCTGGATTTTTCCCCCGTTTGCTTTTTCGGTTGTTCATGGGGTGCTTGCCTTTACTGGGTCTAACTATAAAAAAACACTCAAAAAAAAAAGCAATAGCGACCTGCCCCGAGCAAGGTTCTTATAATGCCAACTGTTCCCGCCCCCAGAGCTGCCCTCTAAGCCAAGCCCTTCCCAGGCGAAAGTCGACTTTTATTATTATTCTTTTTTTCTTGCCAACTTCAACCTTCACTTCGACAACTTCTCAATCCAAGATACACTTTCCTGTCTCTACTCTGTGGATTTTTCTTCTCTCTAGCTGTTGACACTCCCGCCCATTTACTCGCACGATCTCGGCTTGTCATCTCAACCCTCTCTTCCATTTACTTGTTATCTCTCTGCTACCCAAATATTCTTTTTTCTTGGCTTGCCATCTTTCGACCTCACTTCGGGCAGCATCACCAACAACCACCAAGATCATACAGTCAGCTTCGACACTCTCCTACCAAACAATAATTGTGTTTTTATTTCTCGTCCTTCTACACTATTTCGCGGGCTCACTGAATCAATTGACTGGTCCGTCTCCGTAATTGACAAAGCCCGCTTCTCCTACGCGACTGGTGCCTCGTTCTCTGCGTCGATTTTCCATCCCGAATTCGACGCCGAGATCTATTATTTGTTCCACTCCGTCGTCTGTGCCGTTATTTGAAATCCATATAAAAACCGCTTGGCTCCACCGATCTGGGCTTCACATCTCAATTTTCATACCCACCAGCTTCCTCTATCCGTCTTCGGACTAAGTGACCAGACAGATATCTGAACACCATGGTTTATTCATTGAATACTCACATCTTAACGGTTGACGCTAATGTCATTGGTAAAATCGATACGGCCAACCCTGAAAGCTTGTTCTACATCTGGGCCGGTAAGTCGTGAACTTGCTCTTCACCGCATGCGGTTTAAAGCCCCCCCCTTGTTTGCTCTTTCAGTCCTTCCTTCTCTTCTTTTCCCTCTCTTTTGGAGAGAACCCGCGTCATGCTAACCACCATACATGGCCCTTTAGTCTTCGCCAGATGTGCTCCCTCAGTTGAGCAGGGTCGCCGCTTAGAAAACCTTAGCTGGCGGTTGTGGAATCGCGAGACTCTCTGTAGCTCCGAACACAGAAATAGCCACAACTTGACTTCTTCACCACAAAATATTCCCGCCGCCAACAAAATTCCTGAGCCTCCCCAACTTTCCGGTAGTGTTGAATCAGTTGATGAAGAGGCTGTCGAGTTCACTACTTCAGAACCTGCCATTGATATTAAGCCCTGCATCCATAGGGAAGACTCCTGTCTCCGTGATCCTACACAGCCTGTCAAGTCGGACGAATTTGAAAAGATGGTCGTCTCCATCATCACCGAGGAGAAGCCTTTGACCGCCCCTCTTCCCCAGATTGCTCCCAGCACTCCCTCTATCACTACTACAGGCTCTACCACCTCCAACACTGCCTCCACCTTGTCCACTGCGTCATCTGTATCCCGGTCCGATAAGCCTGTCATGTCGCCCGATCCTATTACCATGCCACCGGCCCCTCCGACATCATACATCCCCACTGAGTCCATTGCTTCGTCTTCTAAGATGGCTTGTAATGACGGCAACGAATCCGTTGTAGTGCCACCCAGCACTAGAGCCACAAATGTTGTTCGCGGCTTCTCTCCCTCAACTGCTTCAATAAGGCTGCCTACAATCCTCACAACTACTGAAGCTGCCGGGCCCGTGTCAATCAACTCCCGCAACAACACAAAGAAGTCTGCAATGTTCACCTGTGGCGGCTCTGCCTCAGCTAGCGAGACTGGGCAAAGCCCGGCTGAACAGCCTGGCCCAAAGATAATCAAGTCAGCTATTAAGAAGCATGGCATGTTTGAGGTTGGCACCTCTTCGGCTGAAGGCGCTACCTCTGAAAGTCTCGCTCCCATGTCTCTTGCTGCCAAGAAGAAGACTACGTCATTTAGCACCTTTGTCGACACCATTAGCAGCAGTGAAAACGCTATCGAGAGCGACTCGGATGATGATGTGGAGGGCGATGAAATTGATGAAAGTGCGATTGAAGACGAAGAGGATGGATGGGAAGATTCGCTCGAAGAAGATAGCCGCAAGTCTAGTGTCGATGAACGCGCTTACTTCAAACGAGTGGACTCCAAGGTCCATCTGCCCTCGCGTCGCTCGCTGATTACTCTCATGTTCGAGAAGACAGATAGCAATGGCAAGAAGCTGGGCAACGGCATTGCCTCGCAGTCTACCTCCGCATTGCACCCTCGCTTGCGTGTGCACAATGGCCCATCGGCGGTTGGAATGATGGCCCAGGCTGCAGGCCCCTCAACTGCTCATGGCATGACTGTTGGTCGCAGGGGTCCTAGCGACAAGGAAGCTGACGACAGCGGCCTTATGATGAAGCACCGCACGTCCGGTGCGCCGCTCCGCCCTATTCGTGAGATGCAGATGCCGCAACGCACGGCGGCGCAGCCAATTAGCACTGTAGGCGCGCTATCGCCGCGCACCACGCGCAGAAACATGTTATCGACAGAGCTCACTGAGTCGCTGCGCCGCCACATGTTGTGGGAGCGCCAGCAAAAGTCCAAGACTGTGAATGCCGTCCTGCAGAGGCGGCACACGTCGCATGAGGTGGCAAACCTGAAGCAATACCCGACTGCCCCGTACATGGACAAGACGGAGGGAGACAAGACAAACTGGAATCGGTACTTCACCAAAGAGGCCCAGGACGGGTATCACACTAAAGGCTGGTAAAAAAAAAACAGCTGGACGAGGGCTCCCTGACGTGTTATCGAAAGCCCGACGTTCTTTTTTCTACTTGCTTTGATTTGTCTTATTCCTCTGCGGCCATTCTTCCTTCTTTTCCTGTCGAGCATTGTAGGCTTTTGCCTCCTAATGCTGTGTACCACCATTTTTATCACTGTTCCAGTTTCCTGTCTGCCATGATTGTTTACTCTTGGGTCTTTGCTTTCCTTCTTCTTTCCTCTTTTTTTTTCTTTTTCTCTTCTCATGGCCTATACTTCTTTTCATCACGGGCTAGCCTCGTTGTCCCCTCATCTTTTCTGCTCAGCTTGTTTTATCTTCTTTTCTCATTCTCTCCCACGAGGCCCACGACAATGTGTTGTTCTTTTTCTTCGTTTAATCTGGTATCGTTCTGCAAATTTGACCATTTTCTTTCTTTTTTCATTTCCGCCACTCACTCACCCGTCAATCTTTTTTTTCCTCTCTGGCCGATCTCCTTGCAGAAAAACAATGGATAGGCTTTGACGGCACGGTATTTCGGTTGGCTTGGCTCTTTGTTTTCTATTTCTTGAGAAAACTAGAGAGCTTCTTTCCATCTCTTCATCTTCTTTTTCACTCACCTCGCCTATTTCTTTTTTCATGATACCATGATTCCAATACAATACTTTTTTGTTCGTTGATTTACTACTTAATTGTCTATACTTGCGGAACTTGACCGTCTTGTTTGCCACTGTCCCCCTGCCTAACTGTCCTGCTGAAAACCCGGCATTCTTATTCTTTGTTTACTCTTTGACTGCTCGCCTAAGCAAAGAAAGGGAGGTGGGTTCTTGCGAGGCGAGCCTGCTTTGATCATTTTTGTTGTTTCCGCCAAGTTTGGTTTGACCTTTAGTGCTTTCTCTACATCTGCTCCGTCTTCATTTCTCGCGAAATACCAAGTCGAAGTCTGCTGGAGGCAGGTATCTTTCCCTGCGACGTGTGCATGTATTTGTGTGTGCATACATGCATCCCTCTTGACAGATAGTTGTCTTGCGAAGCATGTGCTCTAAAAAAGTTTTAATATTTGATTTCTTTGTTGATTGGCGCGTTTTGCTTTTCTTTTTCCTTTGGGGGGGGGGGTGGGATTTGGTTTAATGCTTGGTATGAGCAAGACAAAATGCTAGTGCGCCCATCTGTCTATATTTTTTAATGAAATAATATGCTCTTGACTTCTTCATCCTTATGTACTGTGCCTATGCGCCTTGGAGGGTGGTGGTTTAAAACAGTCCTTGTGTGACCTTGACTTCCCTTTGATGGACCCTAAATGCTTGTCTAACCCTACATACATAGATGGAATACAAGTCCAGGCCCTTCGCCCCAACTGCTGCTATTTTTGAACGACTGTCTCACTGTTTGTGCCCCGAGATCCTCCCCTTTTTGCCGTTATTCTTTTCGGGACTTGGAGCATTAGGTCATGAGAACCGACAGACAGAAGAAGGTGGGGAAGGGGCCGAAGATAAGACACACAGAAGTCGGGAGAGGGGAAGGCCTGGCCCAAAGCAGAACATGGTGCGGATGAGAACATAGCGCTACTAAGCGCGTAGATAGTGAGCGACTCGTACCTACTTGATAACTCTTTGGGGGGCAGCCAGTGCTGCAGGTCCAGAACTATTCCCTCCCACACTAAATCTCCTGCTATACGATGGCCTGGTCCTGCGGCGATAAACGAATGCTAAGAAGCACACCAACGTGTCGGCAGAGTCACTCCCAAGATCACATCTCAATTAAGCCTTGCTACCTTTCTCATGCTAAAATCTTGCAGCTGCAGCTGCTGTTGAAGCTGAAGCTGCCAAACTTGCATACGAGTGCGGGCAGCTACCATGTGGCCATTCTGGCCTACAATACATGTGTCGGATCGGAGAGACCGAAGAGATGCAAGAAGGGGCTAGAGCGGGCCGGATAAGCCAGTATGGCCATTCACATTTTGCCCTTTTATAACTGAATCGGAAGTTTCAAGGCCGCTTGCAAGACTAACCCAAACCATCAAGTTCTCGCTTCTTATTCCGTTCTTTGTCCTTCTTTGACTTCGTATTATATATTCAGGGCAGGTCAGGTGGCATTCCCGCTGCTGATTATTATATGCTTGGAGGTCACTCTGTTATTTGCGTAAGACTAAGCTTTTATTCATATCATCCTCCTCTCCTCTTCGAGGCCGTGCCGCGGCTTTTCCTCGTCGGATCGGCTTAGCTATCCAATTTATCGCTAAACCAAGTGCCAAATTTGCAAGATCGTAAGAACTTGCCACCGAGAGAATAGGGCGTGAACGCATCAAGGTGATCTGTCATGGCTCACTGCCCAAACTGGGTAAGCGAAGGAGAGCTGAGAGCAAGCACGTGTTGAGTTTGAGTATATAGCAAATATTGATTTGATATAATATTTCTTGTCCCTAAAGCAGAAAAAAAAGTATTACGCCTTTTTCTTTTTATTATTTTATTTTGAACCTGGGCGTGACCAACTTGCTCCCATCCATCATACCAATAAGCCTCCGCTTAGAGAAGGCACACACAACGACGACAGCAAAACAAAGGAAGCCTGATTACGTTTTGTTTAGTTTCTTTAGAAGTCTTGCTCGCCGGTGCCAGCCACAATCACGTTGTTGACCTTTAGCACCATGCGGCACAGCTGAGTAGCTAGCTGCAGCTGCTGCTTCTTGCCGATGAGCGGGTCAATAACAAATGCCTCCTTCATGTCATTGCTGCCGCGAGACATGCAGTCGACACCCAGTCTGCCGCGCATCTCGGGGCCAGCCTTGGCCTGCTGGCTCTTGATCTCGGCTAGTGTCGAGATCGGGTTGAAGCCGCTGTTTTCGGCTAGAGCCATGGGAACAGCATCTAGCGCGTCGGCAAACGCCCGCATAGCGTACTGCTCCAGACCAGGGGTCTTAACAGCGGCGTCCTCAACGGCCAGGGAGCAGGCGATTTCGGCTGCACCACCGCCGTATACCACACGGTTATCACGGACTAGGTTGCGGACCACGCATAGAGCGTCATGGAGTGAGCGCTTGGCCTCGTCAATGATCTGAAGATGGGTGTTAGCGTTGACAACAGCAGTGGTAGCAAAAAACAAATATAGGAATAATTTTCACATCACAACTCACCATTTTGTTGCTGCCGCGCACAAAGACAGTCACAGCACGAGTGTTGGCACAATCCTCAATCACCAGCATCTTTTCACGCGTAGTTCCAAACGACATTTCGCGCACAGTGCCAGCAGAGCCCAGTTTATCAGTACTCAGATCCTCGAACCGAGGCACAATGCGGCCGTTGGTCGCAATGGCAATCAGTTCAATCTCCGGGCCGCCGACCCACCGCACTGCGGGCAGCTTGTTCTGGAGAAGCAAGTGGTTGGCCTCGTCGTCGAAGCCCCATTGGCATATCGCGAGGTTGGCACCAGTGGCCTTGATTTGCTCAATCATCTCAACAAACTTTTCGTGCTCGTATGTCTGTAGCTTCTTAAACTCCTCCACCGACGTAATGTCCAGCTTGTGCTTCGTCTTGGGTTTCGGGGGCTCAAAGGCGCACGTCAGGATGGCAATCTTGGCATCCTTGACTTCAGAAGGCATCTGGGGATGGGAAAAGTCCTTGTCGATAATGACACCCTTAACAAGCACCGTGTCTTCGAGGGAACCACCGACCTTGCCATCAACCTTGATCAGGTCAAAGTCCACGTCTTTCCGCTCGAAGTCGGCCACTGACAGCACCGCATCAATGGCAATCTGGGAGAACTGGTCATGAGACTTGGAGACAATTTTGCTGCCTAGAGAGGTCTTGGCCACCTTGAGCAGGTTCTTGGTGTCGTCCTTGGAGAACTCTATCACATCGGAAATGCGGTCTAATTCTGCCACGGCGATGTCGCAGGCCTGGTCGTAGCCGTCGGCAATGCGGATGGGGTGAATGCCCTTGTCAATTAGCTCGGCAGCCTGTTCCAACAAAGCACCGGCCAGGACAACCACACCAGTCGTACCATCACCAATCTCGTCATCTTGCGACTTGGATAGCTCAACAAGCAATTTGGCAACGTGATTCGATACCTCCATCTGTTGCAATATCGTGGCGCCATCGTTGGTGACAGTGATTTCGCCATCGGGGGAGATCATAATCTTGTCGAGACCACGGGGACCCAGAGATGACTTGACAATGTTGGCGACTGTCCGCGCGGCGAGGATGTGCGACTTGACGGCTTCAGTTCCTGAGAGGCGCTTCTTCTTTCCCTGGCTGCAAGGGAGGGGAGCACAGTAAATATTAGCATGTGACTTTGACCGGTTGGTTCCCAAGGGTTTTTCTTCATCCTCGACTTACTCTCTGACAACGATGAACGGCCGGCCCTGGTCATCCTTCATGAGGGCGGCTGCAGTGCGATATCAGGTTAGTACACGACACTCTAGCCTTGATATGTAGGCCGCAGATATGACATCACGAGAGCGGTGCGATAGTTTTGTTTGTTTGCGTGTTGGCGAGGGTGCCGCTGACGTAACGTTGGGAGGGAGGGGGAGGGGCATTGTCCGAGTAAAGCATACCGTTCGAGAGGTCCAGATCTAAAGCACAAGGAAGTATGTTAGCCAGCTGCAGCTAGGCGGCTTAGAATATCTGAAGAATGCCATTTGCGATGGTTCTGTCATAAATCTGAGCCTGTATTTAGAAAAGGGGGGAAGAGGGCCACACATACTCATGGCCATATTGAACTATAGAATAGAGGGGCGGAAGCTTGGATAGGAGGGACAATGCAAAAGAAAAGACAAGACTCAAGCCTGCAAATGGAAAGAGGCAAGTACAGCACAGAGTTCTGGGTGGAGGAGAGAATTCTGGGTATTATGCTTGGTGTGGTCTTGAGGCAAGTGTAATCCAAGACGCAGCTTGTGGTGTTTGATGGAAGAGGCTGAACTTTAGTAGAGAGCATCCACCTTAATTTTTTGGTGTCGTGGTTTTTCGATGTAGCCTGGGCAAAGCTCCCCGCCAAAAATGAGCCTGGCTTTACTAAGGGGGAACCGGGAGAAGGACAGGTGTGGCGCTGTGGCGTCAAGCTACTACAGTGTTATCGGATTATCACAACTGTGGGCGCTACCACTAGATACTTGAGCATACAGTGCTATCGTAGTCACCCTTGTCTCTACTGCCCGCTGGTTGCCGTACTACATACAGCCTCCATAGCATTTCGTTTACTTTGCCCCGCGTTCAGCCTAGCTCCTCTTTTTTGCCCCTCTGTTTAATTTTGTAGTTTAAGCTTGCATGCAGACCTCAGCCTTGCTCTTGTCCTTGTCAGCACATTGAACCATGAGAGCAAGGCCGCCAAAGTGTCACAATAAACTTTGTATTGTCTTTTGCAGCATCTAGCTTTGTTTTGGCTGGTTTCGAACGAAACCAATTGCACTGGGAAATCTCCTTTATGCAGCCTAGTGTCTTCAGGCTAGCGGCGATAGTTGAGGGCTTCTCTCCTACATAAAGACACCGATCTTGACGGCGTTCTCTTCCCCCGTGCTGGTTGTTCTCTCTGTATTGTTCCGCTCAGCCTATTTCCCACCAGATAAACTACTATTTTGGGATTCATCTCTCGAGTTTTCACTGTCAAAATCTTCTGTCAAGCCCACTGTTTGCCTACTTCTCTCTTCACCACCCGCTCTTTTTCAACATTGTCTATCCAATTTCTTGAGCATGGCCAAGTACGACTACGACGAGGACGATGTCTACGACTCTTATGACGAGTATGACGAAAATCTCCAATACAGCCAAGATCCCGATAGCTTAGTCTACAATGAAAACGGTCTCATGATCGATGGCGGCGACTCCATTGTTCAGGAGATTCGTGCAGAGCTTGACTCACGCTCTGATGAAGTTACCGATGACCAGATACAAAAGGCGCTATCTCTGCACTCTGCTGACGTTGAAAAGACCGTCCAATATCTTTTTTGTGAAGTCCTCGATCGCGAGATCACAGACACCGCCTGTAGCAATATTATGGAAGCCCTTGGTGATGATTCCAAGTACACCACTCGGACTAAGGTCAAGTCATCCTTGTATTACTACTACTATGATGAGAACAAGACTTTTGATTATATTTCTCGCGGAATTAAAACTGCCAAAGCTACCGAAATGAAGCGCGAAGCCGAAGGTACGTCGACCAATGAGTTTTTCTTTGTTGTACAGGAGGTGTTGCCATCGAGCCTGGGCTACGCAAATCTGAGCGGCACTTGTTACAGCGAGTCAGCGCTGGTAGCGCAACCAAAAAAGCAAGATATCAAGGCATTCTTCAGCGATATGCCGTGGCTTTCAGTCCCTCTTGGACGCCAGTCCATATTTATCCCACCAGTTAGTGTTGGGCCCGTAGGTCTTCTGGGCGGATCGTCCAAGCTCAAGGCCTTGGCTGCCCAGCGGAAAAAGCAAGCCCCTGTAACTCCTTTGGGCAAATCTACAGCGTCTAGGGCTATGACGTCTGCTACTACTACTACTTCCATTGCTACTGGTGCTGCACCTGAAAAGCCAACCCCCGGAGACTTGCAAACTGCTTCTGTCCAAGACCGAGGTAGTGCTGGCCAAGGCACATATGCAAATTCTATCACTCTGTTAGAAAAGTCAACCCGCCCTGCTCTCAAAAGGATATACAACAATACTGCTGTCAACAAGACCGACCCCCCGTCTCATGGGAAGGATCCCCTAGAGTCAGCACCCGGGTGTCATGGCCAGGATGCACCAACTTCCACACGGAATGCGTCCGTCACTAGCCATGTCTCTAATGGGTCTGCTACTGTTCCTGCTACGCAGCCCTCTGCATTTGCACAGACTCTCTTCAAGCTGTCGCCTAGCTCTGTCAACACAGTGCCCCAAGAATATCCAATGCCATACACAGCTTCTTCGGACTATGCTGCAGATGCTTTTATCAAGCCTAGCCCGGATGACGTTGTGTTAACTGCCCAAGCTCAAGGTTCGCTTCGAGGAGGTCGAATATAACCGAAGAAAGCTAATCTGATATTGATATCTACAGCTCGTAAATTTGAATCGAGAAAGTCGGCTCCTGATGATGCTTCTTCTACTTCTGACAAGCCGGCAAAACCCGCTAAACCTTCGTTCAACAAGCCAAACCATAAGAATATTGATGTTATCGCTGAGTATGAGCATCGCACCACCTATGAAAAGAACCGCTTAAACTTTGTTGTTACTGGTAGAACCCCCCCCCCCCCCCCCTGTTCTCCCTCAACTCTTTTTTTTAGACTAATTTTCAAGGAAATGGGCTCTAACACAGATACGCACAATAAATAGGTCACGTTGATGCTGGTAAAAGTACTTTGATGGGCCGTCTCTTATTAGATCTCAAAGAAGTGGATGAGTCTCTGATCAACCGCTTCCGCCATGAGGCTACTGCCATGGGCAAGCAGTCATTTGCTCTGGCCTGGGTCATGGACCAAAACGCAGAAGAACGTGAGCGAGGCGTCACAGTGGATGTTACGGCTCACAGCTTTCAAACCGAAAAAGCCCAGTACACTATTTTGGACGCTCCAGGCCATCAGGCCTTTGTCCACAATGCCATCCACGGTATCAGCCAGGCAGATTTTGCTATTCTTGTTCTTGATGGAAACACTGGTGCCTTTGAGAAGGGCCTTAAGGGCTCAACCTATGAACACATCCTCTTGCTTCGCAGCCTTGGCATCCAGCGCATCGTGGTCGCTATCAACAAGCTCGACATGGTCAGCTGGTCGCAGGACCGCTACGACGAGATCAAAGAGCAAATATCGGCCTTTCTTTACAAATTCAACTTTTCGGCCAAGAACCTACAGTTTGTACCCATCTCAGGCCTCAGCGGCGACAATGTCGTGACTCGCCCCAAGGCCTCGGGGCTGGACTGGTACGACGGTCCGACTCTTGTCGAGGCCCTTGATAACACGAAGCCTCTTCCGCGCGCACTTAACCAGCCAATGCGCATGATGGTTTCCGATCTCTTTAGCACCGGCTCTGGAAAGCTGACTGTCTCCGGCCGCTTGGAAGTTGGAACCGTGCAAGTTGGCGATAAGCTCATGATCACCTCGTCTAACGAAGCTTGCTATGTTCAGTCTCTCCTTGTTGGCCGCGAGTCTCGTGACTGGGCTGTAGCTGGCGAGAACGCGGACCTAGTCATTGTTGGTGTTGAAGCTACCAGTGTCAGTTCTGGTGATGTTCTCAGTGCATTCGACACTCCTCTGCAGCCCAAGAAGGACATTATTCTCAAGGCCCTCGCATTTCAGCCGCTTTACCCTCTTACTATCGATGTCCACCGCGGCTGTCTGCAGTGCCCTGGTCAGATCAACAACGTTATGGCAATTCTAGACAAGAACAACGGTTTCATCACTAACGCTCGTGCTACCCGTGTTGAAACTGGCGAATTTGCACGTATTTCTGTGACCATTAACCAGGAGCTCCCCGTTGAGGCGGGCCAACGCGTCGTCATACGCAGTGGTGGACACACAATTGCTGCTGGTGTTGTTGAGTGACAGACTGGACAGTTGAATGATGACTTTTTTATTGGGGACGCCGTGCCATGGCGGGAGAGTGGCTACATCTTGGCGTCTAAAAGTCCAAAATATTGGAATGGTTTATATGGGTAATTTTGGAGTTCTGAGCGGGAAACTTGCATTTGGCTGTGGGATCTTGTCTTTCTTGTGTCTTTTTACATTTTCGGCTGCTTATTTTGTGGCATCTTAACGTGAGATGGCTACCACTACTTGACACCCTACTTTCTCTATTACAATCGATATAGCATAAGACGCTGGTAATATATACTGCACAAAAGATGCTGTTGATACACCAAGACATTGAGAATGCTAACACCGAGCATGTAGGAAGCGCCACCCCCTCCATGTCGGCTATGAAACAATGATAAAGATGAACCTCTAGTCTAAGCCTTAATCTATTTCCCATTAAAGACAGCAACCAAGCCACACAGAAGCATACAGCTTGGTGATGCTAGGAAGTCGCGAAGTATTACTAGGGTTACATGCTCCCAGGAGCCACACGGAGGTCATACCGCTAATGTGGGGAAGATTCTAGAAAGTCGGGATCCCAAAATAGACAAGCTCAGGGATAGGCCAAAAAGGCCAGATATAAGTTTGGAGACGACAAGCCTTGGCCTGAGTCAGTTTGAGGATCCAGCCAGCCAGCCAGTCAGTCAGCAGCACTTGAGCAAATAACGAGATGAAGGAGGTTATATAGGACAAGCCATGGCTGAGCAGTGCTTTTTTCGTTGTCTTTCTCTGTATCATACTGTTTCTGCACAAGTCTGAGTTGCATTCGGCAACTAACAAGAAGAGGCGGGTGAGCTTGGTGGCCTGTTCTTCGATTAAGAATTAGACATCAAAGCCAGATATAACATCTAGCTATAGGACACGAAATGCGAACGAAGCCGGCTTCCAATAAGCCGCAGGCTGCAATGTGTAGTGTCGTTGTAATATGCACCATTGATACGAAGTCACATGGGACATGATGTACGGCACGGGGCTGAATGGCCTATACAAGCTACTATACTTGGTACACGCATCTTATCACGGCCTTCAGGTGGCTATAGGCTGGCAAGGGAAGGGTGGTGGGTCAAGGGGACGAACTATGTAGCTAGAAGGTTCTCTAGCTTGGTGAGTTTTCTGTTAATAGAAACCATTGCCTGTCTCAAGCTACCTACTTATCCCAAGTTGGGCCAGGCCTAAGAATAGCTTGTTGTTAGTAGGCCCAGCGCTGGAAAATGACAATAGAAAGTCCATAGAGCATCAAAGCTACTTGGCCTTCTATAGCAGAGATCGCAACGTTCTGAGGACCAAGTGCCCCCGAGATGCAAGGGACACATGTCCCTGAAGCCGACTGGCTGTGGCAGAGTGGGCTAAAGACGCCCTCAGGAGTGCAGTAGAGAACAGTTCAAACACTGTACTTGCAACACGCACAAACGACCGAGCGCAGTAACAGTTTGGACAGTGCGGTTACAGAATTGAACACAGTCGCCACATCAACAAGGTTGCCAACTACCGCACTGAAACCCATCCCTAATTATAGAACCACCCCCACTGTGCATGCACCCCTACCATACACTGGCAACTGGAAATGTGGCCTTTCCAGCATCTTTAGGACACTTCACTGTTTCTGTGCCATGCTTTGGCGGGATTGGCCTACGACAAGTCGTCTACATTAAGAGGCAACTGGATCTTCTCTCAACCTCGATCTCTCTTTCTTCTTCTTCTCTTCTTCTTCTTGTCAACAGTTCTTTTCTCTCTTCTTCTCTTCTGCTTCATTGTGCGTTCCGGCCGCCATACTTTGAAAGAAGGCTTGTTCCTGTTTACTGTAGAGCCAAAGCTGGCTTTTTCCTTTCTTTTTGTTGATACTTAACCACAAAGCAACATCTCATCAACCATCAAATCAATCATCACAACAATCCCCCCCCATCACCACATCCACAATGGCGAGATCAAGATCTACGCTCGCCATTATGTTCGGCCTTTTGGCCTGGACTTGTCTACTCTTCTCGCCCCTAGCCTTCGTTAAGTCTGTTCAGGCCGACGAAGCCGAGGTATGTTTCCCAAAGTCAACACCTGTCTTGTTTCCCTGGTCTTGAAACACTCGACTAACATTTCCTGCGTGCCCCTGCTTAGAACTTCGGAACTGTCATTGGTATCGATCTGGGAACAACTTACAGCTGTGTCGGTGTGATGCAGAAGGGCAAGGTTGAGATTCTCGTCAACGATCAGGGTAAGCTGCTTTTCGCCGTCGGTCCCGCTATGCCTCTGCTCCATATCACCATTGACTAACTCTCCGCTCTCCTAGGTCACCGTATTACTCCTTCCTACGTCGCTTTCAATGATGAGGAGCGTCTTGTTGGTGACGCCGCCAAGAACCAGGCCGCCGCTAACCCCCTCAACACCATCTTCGACATCAAGCGTCTGATTGGCCGCAAGTACAATGACAAGGACCTTCAGTTTGACATGAAGCACTTCCCCTTCAAGGTTGTCAACAAAGATAGCAAGCCCTACGTCGAGGTCGAGTACAAGGGCTCCACCAAGACCTTCTCTCCTGAGGAGGTCTCTGCCATGATTCTAGGCAAGATGAAGGATGTCGCCGAGTCTTACCTTGGCCAGACCGTCACTCACGCTGTCGTCACCGTCCCTGCCTACTTCAATGATGCTCAGCGTCAGGCTACCAAGGATGCTGGTACTATTGCCGGCCTGAACATTCTTCGTGTTGTCAACGAGCCTACGGCCGCTGCCATTGCCTACGGTCTGGACAAGACTAACGACTCCACCGAGCGCCAGATCATCGTGTACGATCTGGGTGGTGGTACCTTTGATGTGTCTCTTCTGTCTATTGAGAGCGGTGTCTTCGAGGTCCGCGCTACTGCTGGTGACACTCACCTGGGTGGTGAGGATTTCGACCAGCGCATCATCAACCACTTTGCCAAGTCCTTCAACGACAAGCACTCTGTTGATGTCACCAAGGACCCCAAGGCCATGGGTAAGCTCAAGCGTGAAGCCGAAAAGGCCAAGCGTACTCTGTCTTCTCAGAAGTCTGCCCGCATTGACATCGAGTCTCTGTACAACGGCATCGACTTCTCCCTCAGTCTGTCTCGTGCCAAGTTCGAGTCCCTGAACGAGGATCTGTTCAAGAAGACCCTGAAGCCCGTCACCCAGGTTCTCGAGGACGCCAAGGCCAGCCGCGAGGACATTGATGACATTGTTCTGGTTGGTGGTTCTACCCGTATTCCCAGAGTCGTTGATCTTATTGAGGAGTACTTCGGTGGCAAGAAGGCCTCCAAGGGTATCAACCCCGACGAGGCTGTTGCCTTCGGTGCTGCCGTTCAGGCTGGTGTTCTTTCCAACGAAGCTGGTACTGAGGATATCGTCCTCATGGATGTCAACCCTCTGACCCTGGGTATTGAGACCACCGGTGGTGTCATGACCAAGCTGATTGGCCGCAACAGTAAGCCAAATTTACCCTTTCAACCCCGGAGCTTTACCAATACTAACCAACAATCAAACAGCCGCTATTCCCACTCGCAAGTCCCAGATCTTCTCGACTGCCGCCGACAACCAGCCTGTCGTCCTGATCCAGATCTTCGAGGGCGAGCGCCCTATGACCAAGGACAACAACCTGCTGGGCAAGTTCGAGCTCACTGGAATTCCTCCCGCTCCTCGTGGCGTTCCTCAGATTGAGGTTTCCTTTGACCTGGATGCCAACGGTAAGCTCGTACTTTCTCCTTTTCACACTTGCATAATACTAACAATACTATTCAGGTATCCTGAAGGTTTCCGCTCACGACAAGGGTACTGGCAAGTCTGAGTCGATCACCATCACCAACGACAAGGGCCGTCTCACCCAGGAGGAGATTGACCGCATGGTTGAGGAGGCCGAGAAGTACGCTGAGGAGGACAAGGCCCTCAAGGAGAAGATTGATGCCCGCAATGCCCTTGAGAACTACGCCTTCAACCTTAAGACTCAAGTTGCCGACCAGGAGGGTCTGGGTGGCAAGCTGGATGACGATGACAAGGAGACTCTCACCGATGCCATCAAGGAAGCTCTGGAGTGGATGGAGGAGAACGCCGCCACTGCCGAGACCGAGGACTTCGAGGAGCAGCGCGAGAAGCTGTCCAACGTTGCCTACCCCATCACTTCCAAGATGTACGGCAGCGCCGGTGGCGCCGATGCCGACGATGAGGTCCCCTCGCACGATGAACTGTAAACAGTTGACATCGCTGCTGGGCTCGTTATTCCTTCTAGTCACAACCCCCCGCCTCATTTTCTCGATACCCCTCAGTTTTCTAGACAGGAACTGAAATGAAAGACAAATTACACTACTCGATTCACTCTTGACTATGAGGGCTCATGGAAAGTGGAAGACACTTGGGCCCCAATCATGGACATGCTCATGTCATGTACACTTGTGTGCTTTTTTTCTGTTATCTGTTTTATTTTTACTGGGTTTTTAGCTGCGCAGACTTTTTTTTGGAGGTTCATATGTTTTAGTTTGCAGTAGTGTAGACCAGCTCACAACATGCAATAGATGTATAAGATGACTTGAGGTCCGTGGGATGTGTGTGTGCACAATGCCCAAGAGTGATAACTTGTGAATAGCCTTTCATCATCCTTGTACATTTTAAGCTTATCACTAATTGCTTATTCTGTATGCTGATCGCATTTGGCCATCTTCTGTAATGCTCCTACTATGGCTCGCCTGCCTTGCGGTTTGACTGACGCTTCGTTATGGAATGCCCCTGCTATTGACATGCACGTGGCACTTATTCCAAGCTCTGCACACCGCTTCATAAGCTGCTCTGGATGCGAAGCAGGGACTAGCTCATCATTTGCTGCTTGGATAATAGCAACCTGTGGCGCTCTCCGGCCAAACCCTGCAACAAGCCTTCCAACATTTGACCAGCTATCCAATGGGTTACGGATAAACGGCCACAAGTGCTTGTAAGGCAGCCATTTCTGCGGATACAGCGCAGCAAGCATCGCCCTAGTTGACAGAAATGGCGCCTCCAGGATGAGCAAAGCAGGCTGGCTTGTCCAAGAGAGTGCACGTGTGTACGCCGAAGCAGCTAGGTTTGTTAAAATTGGTCCTTAAGTTTTGTATTAATCTAAATGAAAATTCTGTCAACTCCTCTTTCCATTTATGCTCTCCCACTTCTTCTCAGATAAGACACCTGTCTTATCTGTTTACCCGAACTTTAA
>JAXCEX010000301.1:0-25143 GCA_038382965.1 Ceratocystis huliohia
AGCTAGAAATCGGGGAATCCCTCCTAAAGGATTTCCTTTTGGGGAAAAAATCAAAAAAAAAAAAAAAAAAAAAAAAAAAGGAGGCACCATTCAAATCCAAGGATGTGACTCTATTCGTTTAAATCTCGTCCATTGCATTAAAGAATACATTAAATCCTGAATTAAAAGACCGCCGACAACCCAAACAAGATCAATAACGTGAGGGATTTCAGGAATGTCCCTTTTTTCTCCCCAACATAAAAGAACCCCATAGCAAAAAGAAAATTGGACATTTCCTTTTGACTCCGCGACTGACCGCATTCGCGTCAAGTCAGGATTCGCAAAAAGGAAATTGGACACAGCAAAAAGGCAACAACTCCAACTAAACCAGGAAACAACCATTAAACGCAGTATCAGTAGTAGAGGGCAAATGCTTGGCGCACAAAAAGTCAGAAAGCAAAAGAAAAAAAAACTGGGTCAAGAATGGACTGCGTCAAAAAGCCAAGCATCGAAACCATGGATGCTCAAAGCGAAGGGAATAATAATGAATAAAAATGAACAGTGAAAGAGAATGGAAGTGCTCTCATGACGCTTGTCCTACGCCCCTAGCGGCATCTAGCCAGCACAGCAGGAAGCCACAAAGACTGGTGGCATTTACTCGGAGCTGGTCGATGATGAGTTGCTAGAGCATGTCACGTTGAGGCCCAGGTTACTCAAAGCAGATCCAATGTCGATGGTAACTGCCACCTCGCCAGCAGCCAGGGCATCGCGGAAGTAAGTGATGTTGTCGCCCCCGTTGCTGACAGCCTGGCCGACCAAACCAAAAGGCATCATGCCAGTCTCGCAGTAGGGCTCCTGGAGAATGGCAGTGGTGACGGGGGTCTGGTCAATGTCGGCACGAATAGAGTAGTTGTTCATGCCGGGTCTCAAGATGAGGTTGTCGATGTAAACGTTGCCGATGTTAGAGCCGTTAAACATGTTAGAGAAAGTGGTGTTGCCCTAAGAAATAGGATGTTAGTAACATGGATATCGGCATACGATGAGTGTTTCTACAGAGGGAACACTTACGACATCCAAGGTAAGCACGGTAGGGTTGGGAATCGAGGAGTCGGCTCTGAAGTTGTTGGTAGCAGAGAGCGAGATGCTGGCATTGCTGACGGACAGGCCCTTGAACATGTTGAAGCCAGTAAGCTGGACAACTTTGTTAAACTTGAGCTTGTACTTGATGTACAGGCCCGAAAGCTTAAGCTTAGGCTTGCCCTTCACACGCAGGCCAACAGTCTCGCCAGCCAGCAGATGGGTGTTGAAGCGAGTGAGTGAAGTCATGTTGATGATCTCAATGGTCTGCTCAACGGTAACCGACGTGTTCTTGGACGACCTGTTCTTGGGGAAGCGTACACGGCCAAAGGGGTAGTCCTCGTCGACATCCAGGGAGAGATAAGCGTCAAAGGGGAAGATGGTGGCGTGGATGCTACCAGGAGTGTGGATTTCAGAGTCAACGCCCAGAGTGAACGAGTTGGCTCTGGTGTTGCTCATGTCGATACGCGTAATGTTCAGTTTGGAATCGTCAACGCGGTTCTGCATCAGCTTAGGGATGATGGCGTAGAAGGTCACTGGGAGGAAAATAGCAAGGATAACACCCTGACCGAGGAGATAGGCCCACCACCACTTCTTGAAGTGTCGAATGATCTTTTGTTTCCGTGTTAGGGGCACGGCAGCAGCGACTCCGGCGGGAGTCTCGAGATTCTTGCTGTTAGAGCCATCAGAGACTCGGGACTCTTGAAGACTAGCAGTCATCTTGAAGAGAGATTGTAAGTGCAGTGCGAAGAGCAAATAGAGAAGCCAGAAGGGGCAAGTATAAAGATACTATGAGTGAAAGGGAAATAGGAAAGAAAGACCCGGAGCACTGTTGACTGTACGAGCTTGAATGGCTTGGATATGGGCGAAAACCACAGCTATGGAGAGCAGGACGTGATCCTGGACTTGCCACAACGACGGGAATGCGTTCGATTTATACCCTATTTTCTCCAAGAGCCTGACTCTGATTTTTTTTTTTCATTCTTATTTGAGGTCTAGTTTGCTCTCGTCAACTTGTGTATTACTTAGCTCACGCCCTATCCATTCATCGACGTTTTTGTATTTGTGCTTCTCACGCCCCTCCCCCCGGCTCTCCTTCTCCACTGCCAAGAAAAGAAGTAAAGTTAGCCGCATGGTCTTTTGAGCTTGGCTTTCTTGATTGGTTTTCATGATGGCTGGTGTGCGTGCAGCTGTCATAAAGAGGAAAGGGAAAAAAAAATAATGAGCAGAAGAAAAGAAGGGCTTGTCTGTGCCAGAGAATACTGTAGATGTGCTGTAACAACTCAGCGTGGTTCAGTCAAGAAGGTAGTTGCCGCATGGCAAAGCCTCGAGTCCACTTGCACCTGCCTCTAGCCACAAGTCTCAGTCTGAAGACCGACAACCACAGCGTTGTTTCCCCTTTTCTCCCCAAACACTGCCAAACTTGGACATATATCCGTCGGTAGGACACCCATATCTCCAACTTCTGTGAGATCCGGGGAAGTTTCTTGACCAATGCACAAGCGTCTGTTTGCACTTACCATACAGGTTATGCTATGCCAAGCTTTGTTTTTCTCTTGCTCCATCTCTCTCTCCTCTCCTTCTATATGCAGGACCCTTGATGTCTGTCCAGCTTCTAGTTCTAGTGTCTTCTCTGAGTCATCCTCAGTTCTTCATTTGTTCTGTCTTTCTTTGCCTTACTGTTTCTCTCTATTTCCCTCCCTCTCTCTCCTCTCGCTTTCTCTCTCCCTCTCTCTATCTCTCTCTCCCTCCCTCCCTCTCCCTTTTTACTACGATTCCACCATAAATTATTAGCTTATATTCTCTGCTTACAAGGGGAATGAAACGCAGTCAGAAAAAAGGCAGTTTGCTTTTACCATTAGAACTCGCATCCTACTCACAAGCTCTAAGAGTAAAATGACACCCCACACCGCTGACCCCATTATATTCTTATACTGCAACTCTGCTTGCTTTTTTTGCCTATATTACATATAGGCTTGGCAGTGATCCAGTTCCTGTCTCCTCGAGCTCAGGTCTTGCCATTCCCAGCCATTGCCTCATGAGCACACTATGAGCTCTTTCGAGTTATCTCCCACCAAGATGTAGAATATTGCACGGTTCTCAGCGCGGGCTTCTTTCCCCGCAGTCTCTCTACTAGTTTCGTATGGAGTTTAGGGTCACTTGGCTAACCTCATTGTCATTTACTCCAACACCCTAGCCCGTGTGGCTAGAAGAAAGGGCTGCCGTACTACTCCAATTCCCCATGGCTTGTCCTGATGGCAAAAACAAAGTGCAGCTTTCTTTTTCTTTCGGAGCCTCCGCCTTTTGCGCTTTCCCCCAAGTCTGTCTTGTCCCCTCGCCCTCTTCCTTTTTTCACCTCTGCCTTCCTGCACCTCTACTAGTGGGGGTTTTCTCCTCATTTCTTAGCTCTTTTCTGTGCCCCATCGGAAGCATAAGTCTTCTTTTTCGAGCCGGTTTTGCTTCTGATCACTGCTTCGTCCGAGGGTATAGCGGCTAAGTGGCGGCTGGTCATAGTTCCCCTAGGTTCATGTATGGGCTGAGCTGAAATGGCACTGGCCATGTTGTTATCCCGGCGCGGTGCAGCAAGCCACTCTGAGCTTTTGTGGTTGTAAGCATCTAGTCTAGAGGGTTAGACACTCATCATTAGCCTCACAACAAGTCACCCTCCTGTTATGTCCGCCGCCTCTTCTCTTCTGCCACCCCTGTCTTACTCGTCCTTGAATCTTGGTCTTTGTCCAACAAGGTGCGATTCTCATGGCATTCGCTCATCTTCTGTTTTATCATATCTGCCTCTGTACACCCGTAATCTAGCCAACTTCCGTGCTCCGGCGGAGCCGTCAGGAGACTTTATTATTTTGGTCCCAAATCCCAATCTCGCAACACCAAGTCCCGATTCCTCTAGCTCTCTCTCTCTCCTCTTTTCCTCCTCGCTTGATGGATGGGCCTGTAAGGCTCGAAGGGGATGTAGACGTGGCTTTGTTTTAATTTCTTTACGTCTAAATTTGCCAAAAAGACATATTTCTTCTCCGCGTCCTATCAACCAAGAGGCTCCAATGCCATGCCATACCCATGGCTTTTTTCTCCCCTCCTTCAGATCAGGCAAGTAAGTGGATTGTCAAACACAGGAGCGTGAAGAAGATAGCGGGCAAGGTCCTAGGGATAGTCTAGCCTACACCCATACACATACCCATGAGTCTCAGAAAACAACCTGTTAATAATCTGCAGTTGCCAGGGGATATGCATGAGCCCAAAATGAGTGGATGGCCAAGCAAACTGGTTGGTTGTATTCTAGTCCCTGCAAATGGCAACATGGGGAGGAAGGTGGCAAAAGCATGTTCACTCCCTGTAATCAAGCTGGATGTCTTGCTGCGCGACTGTTTGTTACAGAGATACATATGTACCGTGCATGGAGTCGCCTTTTTAGAAGCAAATAGGAGGCATGGGCCGCAATCTAGTGAGGGGTGTGACTAGCTTGCCATCAAGCCACGGAGAGATAGTCGAAATAAGCCGCCAAGACTATTCTTGATTCCCCAACAAAAAGTTGAAGGAACCTTTATTCAGCTTCATCACCAGACTGGTTAGTACAATGGCACAGAAAGAGGTGCTAATTAAAGGGAGGGAAAAATAGAGCTGCAGGCCAGAATATTAGAGCGTGAAAAAAGGTTAACCTTGACAGAACTGCTAAAACATAAAACCAAGGATGACGGAGTAATAATAGGAGTCCCCTGTATACATCGTTGTGCCCTGGTCCAGGCAAGCTGCAGCAAGTGTTGGGCATATGATATGAACACGATACCAAGGCCAACCCAGTCTGTTGTCGTAAGCAGTTTACAAGGAATGCCAAAGTTGCACTGCAGGCCAGAGATTTGAGCCCCCGGTTCTTTCGCTCATGGTCTACGGCAAGGTATCACTAGAACTAGCTTAGAAGTATCGTTGAGGCAAGTGACCAGGTCTCTGTCTCTCGCATTCTTTTTTGCCTCCTTGCCCCATTTGGTAGCTTTCCCTGTCTGCTTGCCTGGCTCTTTGCCTGTCATTTGCACTTGTAATGAAACGCCGCTTTCCTCTCTTGCGCTGATTCCGGCATTGTGCCAGAGATGCCCTTCCTCTTGTTTTCTTCTTCTTCTTCTTCTTCTTCTTCTTCTTCTTCTTCTTCTTCTTCTGCTTCTGCTTCTTCTCTCTGTCTCCCCATCTCCGTCTCCTCCAACTCTCTCCCTCCTTCGCCTTCTGTCTCCTTTCTTCTCCCCCTTCCCCCTCTCTATCTCGTCCTTTTTCTCTCCTCTCAAGCCTAGCCAGCTTCCCATAGGATCTAGTTGTCCGTTACCATGTGCCGGAGTGGAACTGTCCCACTCACGCTTCTTCCTTCCTAAATCTGTTGTTTCTTGCTGTCTGTATACTTGTAGCCCTGAACTGGCTCTACTTGCCGTCGGTGAACTCTTATCGATATGAAATGTTGCCAGTCGGGCAATGAGAGCAAGATTATTATAAACCCTTATTTGCACTACGGCAGCCCACATGGTCTTTTAGGGTTGGCTAGTACCTCTTTCGCAGTCTTGATACTGGTAAAACAAAAAACGCTGCCAAGCCTCTCCACAAACTATCGTCAAAGTCAAAATGAAGTCAAAATATGCTTCTTTTTTCAAAGGTCTGACAAGGAACAATAAGCAGGGACCATAAAGCCAAGCTGTCAGAATCTGGGGAAGCATTTTGGGGAAAAAAAGATGAAGAATCCCGGGCTTGCCTCAAAGGGAGTGGACAACGCCTTCTTCTCGGAAAAAAGGGCACCCATTGTGCGGCCTGACAACATTTGACGTGACCAGCTTCCCGGAACAACACACCAGGGCCAAGGAATGCAGGAGCACAGAGACCATGGGCTGATCTGAGTTGACGTAGGCCTGTCTTAGTTGTCCTTGATCACCAATCATCTCAACTTATCCTTTCTCCTTGGCTTAGACGCGGAGTTGCGGAGTAATTATCCACCACACTCCCGATTCTTCTACCCTGAAGCCACCATCCGTACGACCCGGTTTACGACAGCCAGATTTCAAATGCTTGAGAAGAAAGTCTGCTATATCCTTCACGATTAGCTTTGCAACTCCGCTCTCCGTGCCGCCATGCTGTTCATTAGTAATAAGCCGAGCAAGTGATTGATATTTGAGCTGTGTTTAACACACGTTTAGCCTATCATCTAGGAGAACACCACACGAGAATTTCTCCTCAAAATTACACAAACCGGTACAAATATTCGGCCGATAGTCCAAGCTATTGCTGGGCGGTTGTTATTTGAGACGGAGGCGGAGTTGGTACCCAGCTTTGAAAGGGAGCCCGGACTAGGGCAGGGCATGCCATTAGTAAGAAGTCAAGTGCTGGACCGGAATATAGCCCATAGCGAAATTCCACTATATATTTGACGATATCCCCTATGTCTTGCTGCCGGTTTTCTCCTTGAACTTCCCAGACGCCAACTTTTGGTGCGTTACGACTATTTCCATCTGCAACTAAACCTCGGCTCTGCCATGTTACGTCCAACCTGTTATCCGAAGAACGACATTCGCATCGGGCCAAACCACGATATACCTACCTCTTGAACAGCGGACCTATCCCATAAACAGTGATACTAGCACCTTGGACATCCACGCTTCTTTTTTGGACAGTTGGAGAAATACTAGTCCATGGCCGATGATATTCATGGGCTATCGTCTTGGTTTTGACCTTCGCAGTTCCCACCCAACGACCCAGACCCAACCCACCGATCTTCGGGACACGTCCTTAGGTGTGGGTGTGCAAATCAGTTTAGAGGGAGGGGCGTGAAGGTCAATGTCTCAACGCCACTGCTGCTGCTTTCAGTACGCTTGACGAATACTATTTCGTTAGGGATTAGCTCCAACTGCATAGCACGCCTTTTCACGTAGCTGTAAACGGAAGCACGCACATGAACGCATAGCATATCGCTTTACCATTTTCTTGTGGTGGAATCCGTGAACAGTCGTTCGGCAGGCAGCAGTATCTTGATATAGCAGATATGCTAACACGGAGTATCGACACTGTCGGATACACGCCAAAATCTGTAGAACACACACATGGATTAACCAAACGCGCATAATAAAGCCTGGCCGTTTAAACTATTGTACACACAGATATCTTGTGCGTGCTTGTTTTATCGATGGAGACCAAGATGTATACGTAAGAAACCCTAGTAAGCAGTGTCTTATGTGTCTTATAGTCGAAACCCTAAGGATTCATACCGGGCCGCTGAGCGGAGCAGAAATTCACCGATGCCCTTCACCGCCTTTTTCTGCCGCTTATCGTCGCCACTTCCAACCTCACTCAAGCCATCATGAGTTTTCCCTGCGGAACCATTTACTCACAACCATTAATCGACATCTTGTGCCACTCATCTTATATTTCATTCTCGCACACTAACTAGCCTGTGCGAATCCCCGATAACAGTTGTTTGTAGCCTAGCATCCTCTCGCTCAACCTTGGGCTTCTGCCCCCTTCATTTGCCTATGAACTTATTCTACTCGGTGGGCCGGCTTCAAGCTGCTCGTGCCTGTGCTCGCTCTTCAAGACTCCCATCTCCCGATATCGCTTGTCCACGTGCTGTGCAGCTGCCTAATATGACTTGTCGTTTATTACACCATGTTCCAGGCTGTTGCAGACCCGCCGACTCCAACCCAAAGGGCCCACACAGTTCTAGTCCGCCTTCGACCAAGACCAAGGCCGAAAACACAGCTTCTCCTGCCACAGGCTCAGCCCCGAGGACACACTATGATATATTCCCCGAGACACTTCCACAAGGGCCGCCGCCACATGGCCACTTCCCAATCGATGTGCGGGCTCTACGACGCGAGTTCCTGCGTCTTCAGGCACAGGCACATCCAGACCTGCACCCAGCCAAAGACAAAGTGCGCGCACAGAGTATGTCGGCGCTGATCAACACAGCATTCAAGACACTCTCAAACCCACTCCTACGTGCACAGTATCTGCTAGGATTGCAGGGAATTAACCCCGGCGAAGACGAACAGGCGCGTGTGGATGACCCGGCATTGTTGATGACGGTGATGGAGGCCCACGAGCAAATACAAGAGGCCAAAATGGAAGCGGACTTGATGTCACTGAACGAGGAGAACGAGGAGAGAATCAAGGTTAGCGAAGATATCTTGGAGAAGGCTTTTAAGGAAGACGCTATACAGGCGGCTGTGGAAGAGTCGGTGCGGTTAAGATACTGGGTCAACATCCGCGACAGCATTCATAACTGGGAGCCAGGCAAGCCGGGGACGACGCAACATTAGACTGTGCGTAGCATTAGGAGATTGCTGTAAGTTAGGGGCTGAGGAGGGGGCCAGCGGCCAATGATCTATGATGGCATTTTATAAAGACACTGTAGGATAGAAAGAAGATGCATCGTTTCATCAATAAGAAAAGGTGATGTTGCAACGTGATGCCAAAGACGTTGGTGAAAAGATACAGTAGAGTCTAGAGCCCGGGCTTGGATGGCCCTAAATGTATGGATAAAAGCGGAGACTATTCTTTGCCAATAAATGCCCCACTATGAGCCCGCCCAGAGCTTCAACATAGCTTCGAGCTTGAACTTCACAACCAAAGAACAACCGAGCTTCAGTCTTCATCAGAAAATTACTTCATCTTCATTTCTGCTCTCAAAAAAATAAAAATAAACCCTGTAGCCCAGGCTAGTTTATATTGTACCTGCGTACCCATCGACACACCTACAGCACGATGAGCGTTACACCACAAGTCGCCAAGTCGATAGCGAATATCGAGAGCCTCACTTCCGACAAAGCCTCCTTGTATCAGAACCTAATCCAGACCCTCCCCTCTATTTCCAGTCCAGAAAATCTTCTTGTCGACTATAATGCCATCACGGATTCCTTCAGCCACGCACAGATGGGTGGGATTGTAGCCACCCGCACCGTGATCCAGACGTTCATTGATAAGCTACGCAGCACGAACCAGCCCAATCTATCCATCGGTGTTGGGCAGCACTTGCTAGACGCCCTCGACACGCTGGCCGCTGCCAGCTCGGTGATCGAGCAGGTGGCTGACATCCGTGAGCTGATTGCCTGCGCCCACGAAGCCAACGAGGACTTTGCTCTAGCGGCCAAAACCCTCACCGAGATCCCCGTTGACACACCACAGCGAAAGCTTGCACCCGGGCCGCTGGCAGCTGTTTGGGTGCGTATCGTGCGTAACTATCTCGAGGTCGATGACACAGTTGCAGCCGACATTTACCTCGGCAAGCTGATCCACATTATGCATGCTGTCGATGACCCCGAGCTACTCCTCCATTATTCACTGTCATCAGCACGTGTGCTTGATGCCACCCGACGATTCCCCGATGCTGCTGCACGCTATATGGAAGTTTCAGTGTCACCGATCATTGCGGAGGAGGAGCGGTTGCACACGCTCTCCATGGCTATCAAGTGCGGCATTCTCGCCCCGGCAGGGCCTGAACGCACTAGTCTGCTGGGCCGGCTATACCGCGATGAACGCAGCAAGATGCTGCCTGAGCACGCGATGCTGGAGAAAATGTTCTTGCAGCGCTTTATTGCACCGGCCGAGATCGAGAGCTTCGCCAAGACGCTGCAGCCCCACCAACTAGCACTCACCGCTGATGGTTCCACGGTGCTCGCGCGGGCTGTGGTTGAACATAATCTGTTAGGCGCATCACGGCTCTATGCCAACATTAGCTTTCCAGCTCTCGGCGAGCTGCTGCATCTGACACCCGAGCGGGCCGAGACGACCACTGCGCGCATGATCGAGCAGGGCCGCTTAGTCGGCAGCATCAACCAGCTGGACAGCCTAGTGGTTTTTGAGAAAGCGGAGTCAGCTACATTCAAGAAAGAGAATGAGAACGCAGTTCTCTCACACAAGGACAAGGGCCGTGCTACAGTTAGGAACAAGAAGCATATTAAGCAGTGGGACTCGAATATTCAGGGCTTGTCGGAGGAAATAGAGAACATCACAGATGCACTGCAGCAAAAGTTCCCAGTAAGTTATAGCCACGCTATTTGGATATCGGCTTCGTAGTCGGTTTCACAGACAGAGGAAATGTTACTGATATGGGTATAACAGGAATTTGTTGCAAGCAATCTCAAGGTCTAGGATGCATGGTGCAGGCTTTTGTTTTTGTTTGTTTTATTTTCTTCTCTTTGGACTGATAGGAAGAACTAGGCTTGCTTTTGTATCACACGCACACGCACACACACACGCACACGCACATGCACATGCACATGCATATAGTAACACTCTAATGGTGATATTTGTTATCTTTCTTTGAGGTTGGCCTTTGGCGTTAGGGAAATGGATTATGACAATTTGAGCGCCTACACATCGTCATACGGACACATGCACAACAACCATTGTCTAACACAGATGATAGATTTAGATACTTCAATTACAGCGTATTGAGATGGGTTAGGTTCCACATGATGACAAATCTGGTCACAGACATGCCTCTTGTAGCATCAGAAAACAAAAAAGAACAAGGAACATTGGCAAAGTTGACTAATAACGAAGAGCTATATCTCCTGCCTATGCTATCCGTTCATGTGCCCAAAGCCACTCCTACAAGAGAAGCAAACAAGAGATGCCTTCTTTCCGGGTCTCGAAAAGCACCGAGAAAAACGAATAACGTTTCCAAGTAATAGAATGAGAAGGATGAAGCAGAATAAATCAGTCCCAGCCCATTAGTATGCGAGCAAAGGGAAAATGAGCGTCGTATGCATTTTTTTCGTCGTAGTCATCGCATGAAAAGTAAATCGAGGGGATGCAAGCGTAACAAAAAGAAATAGAGAAGGGGACAAGAAAAGAGGACTGAAGAGTAACCATAAGAAAAATAACGGCCAGAAAGCGAGGGTATAGTAACGTGGCACAACAAGAGACGCCAAATCTAATAAGAAACACACATGGGAAAGGAAATAAGAGGAATAAAGACAATGTAAGCCGCTACGAGCATCATCTGGTCAGGAGGCTGGACGGCATCACCCGAGGTTAGGATATGTCTTTGCGATGCACCATGATGTAGCCTGAGTCCAACCGTCTTGCTGCAACACCAGGCTCATCCTCGGCTACGGCCACGTCCCAGCTACGCTTTGCCAGCCTCTTGGATCGTCGCACAGCTGTAATGCCGCCGTTATGGACGTGTGAACGGCCGATAGAGGTAGCCGCCCCGCTTCGAGTAATCCCATGACTGTGGCTGCGCGCATTGCCATTGCCTGAATGGCCAAATGTGTGGTTTTGTGATGTGTTGTGATGTCGTAGGTTACCACCACGTACACTCGGTCGTGTTGGTGAGGGAGAGCTCAGGAAAATATGCCCATCGCCATCGCTCATGCGACGAGAGGTATCAGGGAACGGAAAGTTGGTTGAGCCAAGTGAATAGGTTGGGCTAGCTGAGCCATTAGAAGAGGATGCTGGTGAGGAGAAAGAGGATGATGAGTTGGCCTCTACAGCAGAAGCGGCGAGACAAGGGTCTCCATGTGTTGATGGAATGGCTTGGGTGTTGGGAAGAGATGAAGTAGAGGCAATGGCAGCGTGTATATCGCCAGGTTTTCGTGTATTTTTGTCATTTGCTGAGACTGAAGCTGTGGACCGTACTGACGACGACGGTCTGATATTGCATTGGCGTGTCGGCGTTAGTGTTTGTGGTGATGAAGGTACAGACACAGACGAAGCAGGAGCAGATGCGTTTTCGCGATCACGTGCCTGCAGGCTCTTGAGGATGCGAATCAATTCGTCAGCAATGAAGCCGCCCATCCAGTCGTAGCCATCTTCGGTAAGGTGAAGGCCGTCATTCCAGTACAGTTCTCTACTTTGGTCGTCAAGGCTATGGTAAGGGATTCTAGTGTGGAGGTCAAAAGCGTAGCTTTACAGCAAAAAGAAGCTAGGTTAGCAAAACACAGACCAAGTAGAACGGATATTTGGGACAAACAAGCAACTCACAAGCCTTCGGCACGATGCTGCATAATAAGACGGTTTACTTCATCGCGTCGTTGTACCTCATCCGCCGTGCTAGTTTGAGCTTCGGGGATAGTGAGAGCTAGTACATTTTTGCCTTTTGACATAGGCACGGCCCAGATTTCTTGAAGACTTTTGTATATATCCTGTGGCGAGGTACCGTGGGTGATGTCACTAGGACAGCATGTTAGCACACCGATTGTTTTGTTTTTTTTGTTTAGGCCAAGAGATGAGTGTAGGCAGATGCCAGAAAAACATACCTGGTGCCGCCAAGGACGATTGTCCAGTCGTATGTTACTTCGCTCCCTAGAATGCATGTTAGTAAAGTGGCTCTAGAACGGTGCATGTACTGTGCTGGAGAAGCAAAGGAACATCAAAAAGGATCGGATCCGAAGGCAGGCCCTTACATCTTAGGTTCATCCGCGAGCTAAACATGCCGCCGACAACAAAATCGTCAGGCTGGCCGTCAGTATCAACACTGACGTCGAGCCGAGGGAACTCGTCGCCAAGCATCAGATACAGGTTTCCGCTATATGGATGGGCGCCGGCTCCAAGGTCAAAATACCCTGATGTGAGAGAGTCACCCAAACATAGAACGCGGAACGATTTGTGGGGGGGACACGGGAACGGCAGAAGATCAGCCTGACCGTGTCGCCGGGGAGCAGTCCCGGGGAGAGTGGTGAACATGGTGGGCGGTAGATGACGGGCTGGTAGATAAATGGAGGATGTGAGCGTAGTATGCAGGCAGATGCAAGGCAAGGCGAAGTAGGAGTGGAAGAAGTAGGAGGGTAGTACTAGAGTGGTGCTATGTGAATTTATAGTACGGATGATTGGTTGTTTTTAGCAGAAGTAGTGTTTATAGCGAGATTGAAGTTGAATATGGATTTTGAATTACAGAACGCCGCTGATGCAAAACGGAAGGGGATGAATAGAGAGACCGTCGGGTAGTTAAAGCCGGCCAGAAGACGCAAGGCGCAAGACGTGAAGAAGCCTTGGCGGGTTCTCTAGTTGGTGGGGCTGATCTGGGTTGAAGGGGAGCCGTTTGGGCTAAGCAAGAATTTCCGGGGCAAGATTATGGAGATAAGCACCGAGTAAAAGCCGGCTTGGTGTCTTGTTGAGGCAAGTTATTTTGCGGTTTTCCCAAGAGGCAGGCCGACACTCACGGGCAAGCAAATAAACAAACAGCAGCACCTGATCAATCTAAAGGCGGGGAGGCCAGACTCGAATTGCAAGACCAGGTCGAGAAATTAGTGGGTGGGAGGAGGAAGACAAGCAGAAGGGTATAATAGAGAGAGATCGGTGGTGCCGTGGTCTGAGCAAGCAACGATCTCTCCCTGGTCAATGGGCCAGTCTAGAACTTGAAAAGCAAATACGAGACTGAGGCCCCAAGAAGGAGTTTGGTGAGAGAGAGAGAGAGAGAGACAGAGAGTCTGGCTGGTGTGGAAACGCTAGTTTGTAGATAGCGCTGTAGCGTCAATGGTGTTTCTTGACAGCTGGACGCCCTGTATATTGTCTGTGTGCGTGCGTGTGGTGTTCAGTGCTTCAATTCTTGGCTGCTGTGTGTGATTGCCATATAGAGCCTGTTGTTGTCGTCGATATTACAAGGTTTGTGTGTGTATGTGTGTGTGTGTTTTCTCAGCACAAACGACAAGAAGGAAGCTATGGTCAGATCGTGGCAGAGTCACCACGAGAACTGGAAGCAGAGTGGCAGCAGTAGCGGCAGAGAAGAAGCAGCGGCAAGCAGAGAGAAACGGGATGGCCACGAAGGGGTGAAACAAGAGGCCACGAAGAGAACGGCTATCAGGCGGGCTTTCAGGCAGGCTCAAGAGCACAACATGACACTATTGTGCACAGTACCGAGATGGACAAAGGAAAGGGAAACAACTCGTGATGGAAAAGCCCTACAAAGAAGAACAGGATGGGAAAAGGAGAGAGGGAAGAAAGAAAGGAGCGAAGAAAAAAGAAGATTGGGTAGTGAAAATGGGAAGCCAAACAGGGCCAGCAAGGGAGGAGAAGAAGAAAAGACAAACAACCTCGAATCTTGATTTAGGCTGGGCGGGCAAGGAACATTTGTGTGCGTGGTACGGGTACGTTGGTACAAATAAAGTACACAAGTATACAGGTACATAAGCAACATGGCTATATTACTACTTGCTACAGGCAAAATTCTAACCTGGCTGGCTGGCGCTTGCCTTGGCTGGTCTTGGTCTGGTGTGGTCTGGGCCTGGTTGGCTTGGCTAGCAGCTGTAGCAACAGGTACTAGCCGTCTGGTCTTTTTTTTTGGTTCTTTCCCTGGGCAGCTTTTATTCTTTTTTTTTTAGAATGAGGAAAGAAGAGCAAGAAAGCTAGGCTTCCTTCTGTCAGATTTGAGGCAAGCCAGGACCAGGGCTCTATAAGAAAATAAAAGGCGGCAAAGCACCATATGGGCAGCAAGTAGGAGACGAGACAGCAGCACGCGGCCAGACAATGACGAAATAAGGAGAGAGAGAGAGAGACTGGGGAAAGAGAAGCAGCTGGAAGCAGGAATATAACAAGACATGACCCCGTTCTAGTGTATCATCATATAATGCAAGCGTGCGTGTGTACGTGTGTTGTAGGTGTGGGATACGGTGATTCCACGCTAAGCTACCAGGACCAAGATGCTGAACAAAATATACGTTACATTGCTCATCTACGGGTTGCTTTTTGTCTGGCTGGCTGTTTCAACACCCAAGGGAAACCAAGGCAAAGCTACAGGGCTCATCATGCTCTGGAGCATGGCGAATGTCACGCGTGCTTCCCACTGGCTGTGCTGCTTTCTTTTTTCATGTGCTTCTTTGCTTCTTTGCTTCTCTTCTCTTATTCTCCTCTTCTCTTCTTCTTAGGCCAGGAAGAGAAAACTCCGCCAATATGAAAATAGACAGCAAAAGCAACAACAAACAAGGCAAGCACACGCAGTCATGGCAAAAAGAATGGCAGCGAGAAAAGAAACGTGGACGGGCTTTGTCTGTCTTGTTCTCTCTCCGCGTCAAGAGCCTGGCCCCTTCAGCCCGGTCTCAGTCCCAGCAAGACCAGCCAACCAAACGCTGTTTTGTGTCTGCGCTCGCCGCTGTTCACGCTCATCTTTCCAAACTTGCTGCTAGCAATTTTGCTGTACGCCACATTCTGGAACCTGGGCTAGACCCGGTCTGGCCCATCTGTGCACTGCACTTCACAGCCCCTGCCCTTTCGTGTTGTCTTCCCTTGTCCCTGCAGCTTTCCAGCTTCCAGCTTCCAGCTTCTAGCCTCCAGTTTGCTGTATAACTTTCCGCCCTCCCACTGCTCATTTGATCGGCCATTTATAGCGTCTGTCTCTGGTATCCGGTCTATCAGCTATCATGACGAGCAATGGACGCGGGAAATAGAGGCCTAAAAATGATATAACATTTTATTTCACCTCAAATGTTTCACTGCCTCCCCTCTCTGGAAATGCAGGCGTTCTAGCTTTCTGTAGTGGGCCAAGCAGTAAAGCCGGGACCCACTATAACATCTTACTACCCTGCCAGAGGTAAGAACAGCAAGACAACAAAACAAAGCCAGCCCATCTCGTCACGTACACCCCACCCCCCCCCCCTAAAAAAACTAGACCGACTGGTCTAGACCAGGCCCACTTTTCACGGGATTCTGTGGGGCTCTCGCTGGTGGCCCTCCTAGAAGTCACTCGTAGGAGTCTCTGCGTTATTAAGGTGGGGGTGGGGTTTGATACAGTTGATAAGGCTGGACTACGTCTTCTCGCATGCCGACAAACACTAGAGCCCGTGATGGGTGATGATGGGTCGGTTGTAGGTCGTGGGTTGATGCGATGCGATGCGATCGACTTCTTTTCTCTCCTCATTCTCCTCTCCTGACTTCGCTACTTCCCTCTCTCTCCCCTCCCCTTCCTCCATTCCCTCCCATTCTTCCCCTTCCCCCTCCCCTCCCTCGTCTCTTGCATGCTCTCTACCTTGCAAAATCCGGGTTACTTATCCAGTCGCTCACGGCAAAATACTGACAATTCTCCAACACCACACAGAAGCGACCAAATTCCGTTACCTCCCCCCGCCCAACTGAGGCGCAAGTTGATCCTGCTCCCTCAAAACCTCGTATTGTCCGCTCTGTGCTAGGCCAACAGCACCCAGTGGACTAGAGAAGGACAACAAGAAAGCCTTCCAACAGGGCAACTTATACGTATGGCTCGTATGAAACTTGATGTCTATCATATGCACACGCTACCAGGAATACCCAACTCAAAGCCCCAAACACCACCACCAATATCAATACCAATATCAATATCAGCAAACTCCGGCATGTGGTGTTATCCAAGTGCACGCATGCAACCTTTAGTCACAAGGTGGCTCGATTCAGGCTGCTACTGGCCAGCTTATAGGCTTAACCACCGCTGAACAACCCCGTGTTGCTGCCCTAGACCCTCTACCCTCCCTACCTCCTCCCTTGTCCATCGCGCAGTCCACTGCCCCTCCCTCTAGCTAGTCCGAATCCAAAAAGGTGCCATGGTTCTAGACCAGTCTCTGTTGCCATGCATAAAACAAGCCATCCATCAATCACCCCATGGTATGAACACAAAACACCGTAACTAGCAGCACAAATGCAACCATCAAGCCTATTCAAGGATGTAGATCAGCAGAGCCTGCCCGTCCCATCCACTTGCATCCACCGTCTGTATATAACAACGCTGGATGCGTTGAACCCCTGCCCTGGTAATTCTTGCCTCGTCCTATCTACCCTGCCTCTTTTTACTGCTCCACCGCCCTCCTATCTTGTATTTCCTTCTGGGCTGATTTGCTTCTGTTCCCCTTCCTTCCCTTCTGTCCTTATTAACGCACTCTGAGCATGTTCTCTCTTAACCCCAACCCTTATTTTATGGAGGTGCGCTGCAGTTGTGCAGAAAAGCCCTAGGCGGCAGGTTTCTGTTGACGGCTTTCTCAGTTGTTTTTTCTTTTTTTTCCCTTCCGTTCTGCGTCATCTCCCCCCTTCTTCCTCTTGTTGTCTCCTCTTTATTCTCCTCCCGCCGAATAGATTTGTCTAGACCAACCAACAAGAGCCACTCTAATCTCATACAGCGGCCTCAGCTTCTTCATACCGATATCATAGGCGCGTTATAATATATAACGCCGTGACCTCCATGGTCACTTGTGTTTCTGATTCCACCTTTTGAATAGCTTAAGCTGCACACACACCTTATATCTTTTCTTGCCACAAACCTGGATCTGCTTGGGGGATCCGACTCCTTAGACGCTTTCCATCGGCGTTTCCTTTCCCAGTTGCTCCTTTCTTGTCCCGTCGGAGCCGACGAGCCACTTCAAGCCGTTAACAATAAGAAAAAAAGGAATTTTGAAATGTGCCTTCATGCCTTAAAACCAAGCGTGAAAACTAACCAAAAGCTTGGAAAGACCACTCAGATTCTGAACCTCCAGTTAGCAAAACGCGGGGAGGATAGGGAACAAACTTCTATCCACTAAATCCTTTGGACATCGGTGGCCAAAGGGCCAAAGGGCCAGTAGCCTGCTTAGCTTCTAGAAGGATGCCAGAAATGAGATAAAACGCAATCAATTGGACTCAAAAAGGTGCAGCAAAAACAGCCAATTATCGTCGTCCGGCCAGCTCGACCATGCATGGTATGGTAAGAGTCAGCGTTGGCCTTCTTCCTATATAGCATTACATTCTCTTCATTCTCGTCTCATGTCTTGTGCGGCCATTGGTATAGGCGTCGGCGTCAGGGCAAAATGAGGAGAACCGAGAATACAAAATGAAAAAGGAAAAGGGAGAAGGGGGGGCCTCGGTCGTTGGTTGCAGCCCGGGAATAACGTTTTTTTCGCACAAAACATGATATTCCCGATGCCGTTGCTTTCTTTCTTTTCTTCATATTTCTCATATTTTGTCAGACATATATAATACAACATATAATTGAAGAAATGATTACTGGATTGGTGCACTCAGCTGACTAAATTTTGCTGCTATGCTTTTCCTCTAGTCGCCCCCAAACTAAGCTGCCTCCCTCCTCCCTTGCTCTCCTGAACGAGTAAGTTTTTCAATGGCCAAAGACGTCTCATAGCCGAGGTAGCTAGATGATAAGTAGGAAAAATGCCTTGCATTGGTCCCCAGTGGCCCTTCCCTTGTCAAAATTGCAGCCGTACCAATACCAACGAGTGAATGTAGGGCAGCTCCTTCAAAAGCCCCCCAAGGTTTAAGCGAGTTCATAACCCTAGAATACATAGCTATACACATGTTTCCAGGGTTATGCCATAAAACCGTCGAATACACAATCCATCCGGTTGTCTTTTGTGATGCGGAGAGCGTGGTGATAGATTATAATAGCAGAAACTAGCTGCACTTGTGTAGAAGCTTCAAGCACCGTGGGCATAGGATTCATGTCCATAAATGGTGTATGGAGTATACCTAGTAGCGCAACTGGCATGAAGTAGCCGCCATAGCCGATAGTGTAACTTCAAGTCTAAGCTTGGTGGGCAGTGAAAAAAGAAGACGAAACGAGAATGGGGTCCTTTCTCAAGCTCTGCGAGCTACCAGCTAAGGTCTTACTGTATAAACAGGTTTATGAGACCAACTTGCTACCGCCCTTTTATACCTGGCGGGGTAGCACCAGATCGCATCCAGAACTGTTGGCTAAAGTTATACGCACACCTACACCGCACTGCTAGAGAAGGGTACGGAGAGGGGGAGGCGCGCCAAACCAGAGATACTGGAGTTCGTGTCTCCCAGCGGTTTTCTTCACCGTTTCTTTTTTTCTTTTGCTTTCTTTATTCATCCATCAAGCAAGCAGCGACAACGGTCGACAGATATACTGTGCAACAGTAGTACAAGACCTCTATGTCTGCCTGCAAACATGTGGAACTGTGCATCATTTCGCTTGTATAGCAAGGTAAGGCCAGTCACATGCATACAAACCACTCTTTTGACATTGGAAAATAGCCATATGCAGTAAACATGTGCATAAGTGTGGTGGCCATTTAATAGGACACCGGAGTCCTGAGAAGACCGTGGTGTCGTACAAGGAGCCAACAGTGTCACTTGGAAGCACAAACGCATCGATGCACGTTCTAGACTTGGTAGCAACAGTTAAATGACGAAATTGAACCTCGCTTGTATACGTGCCGCTCATCCTTTGTTTTCTGAATACAAATATGCACACCATTGCACTTGCGCCAACTCGTCGCGTCCGAGTCAGTCTACTGGAGGTGTGTAACCCTTATACGATCAAATGTATATAACCCTAATATAGACGAAATACCACGTGCAAAATCACCATAAATAACCCACAGGATCGTAAACCCTTGTGATGATCTGCGACTGGCTGGCTGTGAGTTGGGATTTGATTTTTTGATCTTTGTTCTGTTTCTTACTGGCCAAATTTCACATTGCCTGCGAAAGCGCTTGGGCCTCCTCAGGAAAGTAAGATCCTTGGTGAGAGGTGTTTCAGAACTTGCCTTTGCCCTCGCACTAAATTTCTCGCTTCCTTGACCTCTGGGTGTTAGTATGGCTATTATGAGGGAGAAAGAGATGGGAGGCAGTTTAAAAAGTTGAACCAAGGGCTGCCCCCCTTTTGCAGTTCCGGCTTCTAATATAGTACGTACTACAATCGTGTGTTTATTTTCCTTTTTCATTTCTTTTTCATTTCTTTTTCCTCTTATTTTGTCTTCTTTATTGTCTCTATGGTATAGAGCAAAAACAATGTGTCCAAAGGTAGAAACCAGGCTCAAAGAAGAGTCAACTATGCATTGAGTTCAACCATATAATTTTAAGATGACAGTTGACAGCAACCAAGAACTAAGAGACACAATTCAGAGACACACAAGCAACACAGGCAAAATAGCACAAAAATAAAGCCCAAAACGAACGGAAGGGAGCGGAGGCCCTAAAGTTTTACACCGTGAAGGTTTGATGGAAGCGGGAGAATAAGAGACAGCATATAGTTTACGGACGGATCAGGGTCGGCACCACTGTAGCTACAACAACTCGAGTTTTATTAACCAGCGATCTACCACCGTCAATGCGCGATGGCCCAGCACCCTTCTTCATAGCCCTGCCATTATAAGGGTAGCAAGAACGAAAGCTAGGTAGGCCTTGGAGCATATAGAAACAATTGTCATAGGTAGCAGAAAGCACCCGGAACTGGAAATTTTATGTGGAACAATGGAAGATGAATGACGTTTGCACAGGCGAGGCGAGGCGAGACGAGGCCATGGATAGCAGCGGAGGTCGGAAAAAGGCCTAGAAGGCAAACGCGAGTCGTGAAACAAAACAGAAGAGATGAGTGAGTTCTGTTATTGTATTGCTGCTATAGTGCTATTATACCATTATAGTAGGCTGGCTATAGGAGTTGCTGCAGAGACAAAAACATGACAGGAGAACAAACAGAGTAAAACTCGGACCGAGCCAGCAGGGTCTCATAGAGGTAGGATAAGTTGGATATGTAGCATATTTTATGGGAATCACTAGTAGATCAACAGAGAAGAAAGCGACATTACAGGGAAGCTAGGAGGAGAGCTGGAGAGCTGGAGAGCAGGAGGGCAGGAGAGTGGGAGAGCAGGAGAGCAGGAGGACAATAGGAGAGCAGTAGGAGAGCAGAAGAGCAGCAGGAGAGTAGCAGCAGAGCGGGAGAGCAGGAAAGAGGAAAGGAGGGTCAAAGCAAAGGGTCCTATGAGGCATCAAATTTGTGAATATATTAGCCTGTCAGGGCTACCAGCCACTATAGCGCAGCACGCTATATAACACGGAAAATCCCCAAAGCTCAGAGGAACAGGAAAGGGAGGCAGAGAGGCAACAAGAGGGCCAGAGCGTTACAAGCGAAAGCCTCCTTCAAACCCCAGTAGTGTTTTACAGAGGGTTCATCGCCTCCTTTGTGAATGGCCCTCTTTGGTTTTTTTTCTTCTTCTTCGAAAAACAGAGGCACGACACATGTACAGGAAAGAGGAAAAAAGAGCAAGCCAGCAAGCAAAAAGAATACAGAGGACAAGAGCCATGGAAGAAGGCGAGTATCTTACCGTCTGTTGCTGTCTATGGCCAGGCTAAGGAGTGCTTCGGCACTTTGTGCTTTGGTACTTTGGTACTTTGGTACATCGGTACATTGGTACATCGGTAGCAAATTTGGCCCAACTTACATGCGAGCAACCAATGAAAAGTGGTCCGTGCTGCAAGGTACGTACTACTCTAAATGCATCTAAGTGCATTCACTCGTATGTAAGTCAAATAACTATGAGCAACTACCTACCTTGTATCCTACATCTCACAACCCACGACCAGCCTGCTTTGACAAACTACGGTAGACAGCAAAGCTTGGCTGGCGATTGCCCTGGGATTTGGATGTCAGGGCCTTTGGGTCTTTCAGAGCTCTCGCACTACTCTATTCAAAGGAGCGTGAATAAAATCAGCGTTGGTGTTGGACCCTGACATGTCCACGTCCTGTTCTATGCTTGTTGATCTATTGGGGAAGTAGAATCTCGCGCCGGTCAGGCTTGCTCTGTTTTCCTTGGCCTCAATAGATCGGATCAGGCCTATGCTTGTGAAAACATAATTAGCCCCCCATTTCGCTGTTCACAGTGTCTACGGGCGGTGGATTGTATAGACAGGATCTTCGAGTCTCTCTCTCTATCTCGCCTCAGTCTCGCCTTGGCCGCCCGAAACAACCCAGACTTGCCATTTACTACTCGTCCTGTGACCCGTCTGGCACACGGCCAAGCGTAGCCGAATCATATCATCACAACCGAGATGCTCTACCAAGACCTAAGAAGCTCTAGCCCTTGCTCGCTTGCAAGTCTCGGATCGCTAGAACACTCTTTTCATGAGCAGTATTATGACTATTATCTACTTTTCTTCAACGAGAAAACAGGACAAAATAGCAAGGGCATCCACCAACGTAGTCCAAATCAAAGTTGCCAAGTCGCTGGGATATGAAATATCCCGAGCCTATTGAGGTAGGAAAAAAAGTGGAAGGGGGAGAGGACAAGGAGGAGGGGGGGGAGGGAGGAGGGGGCCTTTGTTTCTATTTGCCTTGGAACGGCTAAGCTAACAGAAACTGGAAACCGGCAAGCCCAGGACAGGATGTACACACACACAATTAGCAAGCAGTGCAAAACAACGTGGTTTAAAGCTGGGTTCTGGGGGGAGGAGCAGACGGAAGAGAACGTGGAACAATGAGAGGGGGGAAAGGGCTGCGTTGTATTTCTATTTCAGCAGTGCTCGGTATTCTTTCCTTCTTTTTATCTTCTTTTAATTTTCCTCCTCTTTGCCTTTCTTTGTTGTCTTTTCCTAATCTTCTTCCATTCTTTTCCTTCGTTTTCTTCCTCCCCTTTCTCCTACTATATCTCCCATTCTCCTCAAGTGCTCTATACCTTCTGGGAAGGCATCATCATCTCTTCTCTATTACTTATTTTTCTTTCTTCTATTTGTTTAATTCTCTTTTGTGTTGCTGCTTATTACGTCTTGGCTTCGCCGTATTCTACTCGTCCACTTAGCTGCTATCGTAATTTTCCTCTTCTCGTCGTCGATCGATATATATGCTTGTGATACCCCCCCTGAGCCTTTAGTGCCATCTGCGGTCCTGCTTGCGCATCTTGATAAAAAAACAAGGTCCTCTGCAGCTTCCCCATCTCGAACACCCTTTGCAGACATTTACCGCCTTTTTCGTCTCGTACTCGCCGCCGTGTCTGGTGTCCACCTGTGAAATATCATCTTCTTGCTTCTTTTGTCTTTTTCACACTCTTTTTCACCTCATCCTTCTCTCCCCTCCTCTCTCTCCCTCTCTGCCAGCATGGCTATCACCGGTGTGCGTGACCGCACAATACTCGGTCCTTTGACAACCACCTTCACGCCTCCTGCCACATGTTCTAGTCTCTTTGGTGACTGCGCAACCTGCTTACAAGGTTGGCGGGCCCAGGTTTGCTTAGAGACAAAACAGATCGAGAACACCGATTGCTGGCCTCCGACCTCTGCAGGTGCCCAGAGCGCTACTCAACCACTCCAAGGATGGGGCTTCTATTCCCCCGGTATCGTGTGTCCCGCCGGTCACTATTCAGCATGCTCAGCAACCGCTGGCTCAACTAGTGGCTGGGAGGTTCAGTTTTCCATGTTGCCTGGTGAGACTGCTGTCGGTTGCTGTCCTGAGTAAGTCTATTTTTGTGGCTCTCTTCTCGGCCCATACTAGCATGCTAACATTATCTCCTTTCTTCTTTTTTTCCCCAACTTTGTAGAGGATACAGCTGTACTGCGGACCTGGCCAACGGCGTTGCCCAGACTTGCATACAATACAATACCATGGGGACGTTATCGACACTCTCCTGCGACGGCGCATCGACGATAACCGGCTCTACTGTTCTGTCTAACTACGATTACTTCACCGGCTACGCCCCTCTTATCCAGATCAACTTCCGAGACGTCGACATCGGCAAGACTAGTAGTGCCACGCAGACGGTTTCAAGTTCCAGCTTGGACTCTGCTAGAGCATCTGCTAAGGCTACTGGCACCGGCGCGGCTACCAACACCGACTCGCCCATTATCATCGCCGAGGGCGCCACCTCCGGATCTAGCAACAACGGTCTATCCACAAGTGCTGTTATCGGGATTGCGATCGCTGTTTCGCTCGGTGTTCTTCTCACAGCACTTATTGCCGGATGTTTACTACTGAGGCGGCGTCGCCGTCAGCCTGGAGGTGCTATGGGTCCGCAGGAACTCGATGGCTCAGCAATGAATGTTGGTGGCATTGGATCCAACGATAGTAGTCCTGTCTCTGCTGTATCGTCACATGCCATGGGCGGCGCCAAAATGCTGGAAATGAGCATGCCCCCATCAGCGTATCACATGAAGACTGCCGATGCTGGCTACAACAGTTACAGAGGCGCATATGAACCGTCAGCCAAGATGGTATCTGCACCAGCCATGGAGCCCGTAGAAATGGAGGGTAGTCTGCCGCCATATGTACATAACGGAAACATGGCTGAATTAGCAGTAGAGCCAAGGTCGACGGTATAGAAAGGCGAGCGCACGGGCGAGAGGTGGAAAGAAGAAATAGCGGTGGACTTTTATTTTTTTTCTTGTTTTTATTTTCTCTTCTATTTTTCTACATGTTTTCTCTTTTACTTAAGAAAAGAGGTGGTAAGGGTCAAGAGCGAATTTATATGGTCGGGCAGCACTTGATATTGAGCAGAGCAAATTTTATTATTTATACTTCTTTTCATTTCCCACGATTAGCTCCCAAGACAAGATGAGATAGGCGGCCAATGGGCTTTTGTCTAAAAAGTAAAAGGTCGACAGCAGAGGTAGTGTAACCTCCGATACGGGGAATCAAGCTCCGGCCTTCTCGGAGGGAGCAAGATACCCTGTCCGACCTGGCTGCGGAGATGATGTACCCCAAAGATTGGGTTTGCTCTCTTCAGAGCTGTGGCGAGCTTCGGCAAGTTCCGGGAAGACAGGACAGTTGTGTTTCCATCTGGTGGGGGCCTTTTAGGTGCCTTGTCTGTGTAAGTGTTTAGAATTGGCTTTGTCCCGCCCACTGCATCTTGTGTGATGCATTGTTTTTGGTGGATGGTTGCAGAGGCGGTATAGTATTCCTTTATTGTCTAAATGGGGCTGGATCTCCAGTGTCTCTACGATCTGTGGCTCGTTTTGCCGCCTCAAGACCTCAAGAGCATCAATTGCCTCCTTTGGCACTTCCATACAAGTTTCCTGAATTTGTAAGTTTTTAGCATCCGCTTACCTGATTTCTATAGAAATATGACGACGTGCTCTGGGCGGTAGCGGCTTGGGGATGTCGTCTTCCTTTTGTTTGTTTGTACTATTTAACGTCTACCTGATTGATTTTACCCGATAATACGACGACCTTCCCGGACAGAAACGGCCCAGAACGATGTCGGCATCCGTGGCCGTTTCTGGGCGGTCGATAATTGGGGGTGTGCGCGAGGTTCGGAAGCCTTCCGTGACCATCAAGGGCCCGGTGTGAACACCGAAAGGTTCTTCGACTCGGCTTTCCCCGCGGGAAGTTCCAGGATTGGTTGCCTGGTGTTTTTGGCCTACGGCCCCGTCCATATGTCGAGCAGTCTAAGAGGCCAACGGCTATCGGCACGAGGGGTTGGTTTGTTTGTT
>JAXCEX010000302.1:0-25094 GCA_038382965.1 Ceratocystis huliohia
ACGCAGTCGCGGGGGGAATCCCCGCGAATCCAGGTCGAGAATGAACTGAACTATGGTCTGTTCCTCTAGATCGGATAACTTGCGTGATTTGGGGATAGTATCGTGTTGAGACTGTATGCCTCTAAGGCGGCGACCTAGCTTCTTATGACATTCTTCATATATTGATGCGGCGTGTCGGATGCGTAATTTTGGGTCATTTTGAAGGGCACGAAGAGCAAGAATAATATTTGCCTCGCTATTTGATTGAGGCATCTTTGGTGGGTGAGAATCAATTGATCAATTGAAGAGAGGAGAGACTGAGTGATTTTTGGGACACTCGCTTATCATATACGTTAGTCTGAAACCACTTCACCTTTCCTTCGTTTCTCAGGATCAAGGCTGACCATTCTCCAACAGCCTCATGTATTGGCTAGAAAATCATCAAAACAGAAGGTTACACGAGCCCCTCAGAATAAACACACGGGATATGCCTACTATGCTATGATAAACATTCTTTGGCTCATTTGGGTAACTTGGATAGTTTTTTCCCTCATCTTTAGTGTTAAATCTCTGATTATCTCCGAACCTGCTCGTATGACCAATCTACAATTCCACCTGTGACAAAGGGGGAGTGCTGTTGCGTGGAGCGCTATACATGTTAAGTGGCATCCCACACATGCCACGTCTCTTCAAAACCAAGACTCACGCCTTTGGTGGCCGAACACCCATAAAAGGGTTGACACCCTGCCACGAACCTTCGTGAACTTTAAGAAGCACAATATAAAAGTAATGAAGTATCGGCATATAGTGTAGAAGCAGCACTTTAATAAACCAGCTGATTCAAACTAATAAGATCTATTCTACAGAGTGTAATGATATCAGTTTTAGGCCACACTGTGGCTCTACCACATGACTGACTAATATCTGACAGGTTATATTCAATTCTAAGAGATTATGTAGATAGTCAAAGTTGGAATTCTTCACGCAGATTCACTACACATTTCAGATCGGCTTGAAAAACCTCTATGTCCTACTACGTTTTCGGATTGAAAAGCTATGGTAATATTGTGATTGAATAGCTCATTGCCGACATCTGACTACTGGACATATGTGCTAGGGAAGACTGAGGTGTTTTATGTATCCATTATTCTTCATATATACAACAGCTTCATCACCTCCATTATACTTACCTCTCTTCTGTCTCATCCACTACTACCCATTTTTCAATCTTTCTTTAATTCTACACCTGCCCCTGCATTCACCTACTTCTAGTATGCGTTTCATATTCACATCATCTCCAAGTGTTGTGTTGACCTAAACAGCTTTACCTAGGCAAACCCAAAGAAACGATATTGCTAGTTTCAATATTTCCTTTTACTGACTATATATCCGTGTTTGACTACCCTTTTCCTTTTCTCGCAATCTCTTGCTCTACCTTTTGCTACCTACTATACTATCATGTGGCTTCCAAAGCTTGCTCCATCGCTCTTCATGACAACCTTGTTGTCTACCCAAGCCATTGCAGGGAATCAAAAAGTCACTCATCCGAACGATCTTGGTCTCCGTATACCAAAACGTAATGACAATGGCTGGAAAGAAGTCACAACCATTGATGGCTTTTATGCTATATCTTTGTTTTTTAAGACTGGAACTTTATCGACATCGATTTTGTAATAAACCCAACAACTTCTTTTAAGTCCTATGAAGCTTTCATGAGTATCTGGGAAAGTCAAAGCAGATACACTGTGGGAAGCCTTGAGAGGATCATGTAGGATAATATTATCGGGTCTGATATGATCATCATTAATGAGGCCCTGGAAATGTTAGGCCATGACCCTTCTTCCAAAGAGATGATTCTTGGTATTGAGATCGCAAGAGACCCCTTACCTCGCACTGAAATCTGGGATTCCTTGAGTGCAGCATCATTTGCTCGGGATGCTGTGGAAATGTGCACTCAGTTCCAGGATATGAGCAACTGGTATATTCAGGCATTCCGGATTGGCAGACACAATGACTCCAGTAAATGGGTACTTATTAAATTTGGCACAAAGAGTGACTCAAACACCAACAGAATATGAGTTTTCAAGGTTTCTGTCATTGATGCAATTATCCATGGATGTTGTGTGGCCCAGGCCTTACCCTTGTTAGTCACACTGTGTTCAATGTATAGGCTCACAAAACAAACTCGCGTATAAATAGGTGGAAAGGGTTAGTTGATTACTTGTTTGGGAAATTCAACATAGCTTTCATTTTCTTTTCCATTCTTCCTTACACTCTATTGTCTGGATCCCTAGACACACTAGTGGCAGGATCACTATCTTGGGCTAGTGGGCAAAGGATCCTAAGAATGAGCATGAACAGAGCATCCCGACATGATAGTGCGAGAGCTGTGTAATGTCTGAGCCTGACCTAGAAGAAAACACTAGACATGAGTGATGGCTCATAGTTCTCACTGATCGTAGAAACAAGGCCTATGGACTTAGGAGGAGTATACCTACAAACAGTGAGGCAAGCTCATCATAGAATGTCCTTGTCCCTACTCTGCTTCATTTAGGCTATGTCAATTAGTCTAATCCAAGCTCACTTCGCAACTCTTTGTTACACATTGCCATGCCTTGTTACACCTCGTTACACAAAAAGTGGTATAGTCCATTATAGGCGACCCCTGCATCGTAAAGATCTATGGATCTGTATATGCTCAGGCTCTGCCCTTGCAACACGTACCTGGACACCCTATACGTTTGAGCGTCCATCGAACGTTATGTCTTACTCCGTTGATCTGCCCGTTTGACAAAGTAATACACGACAAGACCTCAAGCGTCTGCACACCTCTTCGCCGGAGATAAAAGCCTGCTGATTCTCTGTATTAGATAGTTGTTCTCCTGTTGGACCTTTCTTCCTGAAGAAAAGTTTCTTTAATATAACCGTTATACAAACAGTTTATCTTGTATTCCGCGGAGCCTTACAGTATCTATAAAACGAAACTACTAAGTATATGAAGAATCAGTATACCTAAGCCAAGCATAGCATTTGCCTCAATCTCTTTGCATTACAGTCAAGTATTGATACCCAGTCTCTCATGAGGGCCAACTTTGTGGTCGGAATGAAAAGATCTAGGTTAAACTACTGTTTTCTAGGGTTTTGTTTTGGGAATCTACCAGGATCCTATGAGAAAGATTAACGTATATACAGCTGGAATATATAAGTCTCTTCACTCTTATAGTAATAGAATAACTGTATAGCAAAACTTCTTAATGCTTCAGGAATATGTCTACGCATAGAAAATAGAGCACTTCCCTTCTAAGAGCTAGAAGAGGATTCGAATATAATCGGTAGTTTTAAAAACGATGCTGCAGGCTTAAGTTATTTTATTGAGGGCGTTAGACAGGCCATACTGTCGACAGCCAATAGTACTATCATATGAGCGCTTTTGAGTGTATATGACTTGTCCTCATCTGTGAAAGTTTTGTGGTCATGATAAGCATAGTTGCCGTTGCACGATGGTATGGTGAAGACTCACAAACGTGACCTTGAAGCGTTTTATTAATTTAAATGTGAAGAAGAAGAGAAGTGAACTAAACCTAAAGTCAAATAAGAACAGAAGAACTTTATGCCAATGGAATATCTTAAATGTGTGAGTTGAATCCATAGTGGAGCGTGCATCATGTAATCCGGGCGCACAGCCCGTAATGTCAGAACATGACTAAGCAGACGGGCAGGAAAGGACACGTGACTAGAACCCCAAGTATATATATCTCATAGTCGAAGTACTCAGGGGTTGATGAAGAAGAGAGAGGGGTGATGAATACAAGCAAATCTACAACACGTAACAGCATCAAGGCAAAGCTCTCAAAAATATATGATCCAACCTAGACAGGCTCCTTACAACAAATTGCCGAGACAGGCCCCGGCAAGGTAATAAGAGAGGGGTCCAAGTGCCGAGTGACAGGCTCACTGCCAGGATCAGCAGCCCATTTTTTTTTAGTTCGAATATACTTTGCGATTTTTGGATCTAATTTTGCATCCCACATCTCGCATGCATCCCACATCCCACAGCCCACATCCCGAATCTACTTTTCTCCCCTTGCATCATGGTTATGTTGTCGATTGATGTTACGTAGCGCGCTATACATGTGAAGTGGCATCCCACACATGCCCTATTTCTTCAAAACCAAGACTCACGCCTCTTGTGGCCGAACACCCATGGAAGGGTTGACACCCTACCACGAATCCTCATGAATTCTAATGAGTACAATATGAAAGGAATGGATTCTTGGATGTAGTGTAGAAGTAAAACTGTTGGTTTCTGGTGTTTTTATCGTGATAACTATACAGGGGTTTAAGAAAAGTGCGGCGCTTACTTATCAAGTACGTTAGTTGGTTGATGAAAGTTTTTTTCCTTTTACACTACATCCTAAGACTTCCTTTCTTTTATAGTGTGCCTGCGAGGATTCGTGATAGGGTCTTCTCAGCTGATTTATATATTCATCACTATGGCGCAGAGGCACGGGATGCAAGGGGGGTAAGTCTGGTATAGGAAATTGATATTAAAGTAGGAAATCCTCTCACATAAACTGCTTAATATTCTATGGATACCCTGTGGTATGAGAGCCATTGCATACATACAGACAAATGCAGAAGTACATACTCCAATTTGTAATCACTACCATGTCTAAACCAAACACACGGGCCTTGGAAGAAGGTCCTTTATGTCTGATGCTAGCCCTAATGTTCGGCCGAACTGGATCAGGGTCAGAGATCTTGGTAATCCTGACCTAGGTTACTGACAAACATTCCCACTGTCTTCATGGTAAAGAGTGATTTATCAAAGACTGAGAACAGCTTCCATGCACTGATGCTCTAATAGCAAGCTTCCGCGGGTGCAGGAAAAGGCTGGCCCGTCGTTGGGTGTAAGCACCAGCAAACTCCTTCCACCCAACCGCAGCCGGGCAAAGCTTCAAGTCCATCAAGACTGTCATCGCCAGGCAAATTTCTAGGGTTGTTGGCAGGCACTGCCATAGAACTGGCAGCAAAGGCTAGAAGGAGGGTAAGAGCCCAGCGTTGCATGTTTGGTAACTGGTGATATCGGGTGTATCTTTTGTTTAGGGAGCCGATAGGCTTGCGAGGGTAAAAAGGTTGAGAAATTGTGAGTACGAAAGAAAAGTTGGAGGAATCAAAGTTCCAAAATAGGTTGTAGGCGAGAGTGAGAAAGGTATGAGAAGTGATAGCCTGAGGTTGCTCTGTAGAACAAAGAAAGGAGACCGGCCGGTAAGAGTGAAGTCAAGCACCATTATATATACATTTCGAGGACGGTCTTGAGTCCATGGCAGCTATTCAATCTTATCTATCTCTCTAAAGCTACTTAGGTATTGATTTCGTAAAAGAAACTGACTGATTTGAACGAAGAACGAATAGAACATGATTCACAACAGCTATGCTCACGAAGCTATCGTAGCACATGATAATAGGTGGGTGGGCGTGCCCTGGCTCGTGTCGTAAAGCCAAGTATTTTAATTCAACTGCCCTTCTTCTTATCTCGGCTATGGGAAATTTACACCTGGGTTTATTAGTAATGTGCTCTTGCCCTCAAGTTGACTTAATCATGTCCTGGCAAGCAAACGCACGGATTCTTGGATGTCCAGCTCCGCGCCTATTCGGATCTTGGAGCCATTGGCAGCCGGTCGACTGTGTCTGGAAAATAAAGATCCATTCCTACCCTTTCTATAGCACTATTTCATTCCATGGTAGATTAACCCCAACCAACACGTAGAAAGCTAGTACTTGGTCCCTTTGATTTCTCGATGAGATATTATTGACCATCTCCGGACCTTCTAGGAAAACACCCGTAGAGCAGCCCGTGACGTTCCCTCCTCACATTCTTGAGGTTGAGCTTGACCCAGTTCCTGGCTATTGCAAGTTTTGTTTGCTTGTCTTCCCATCTCTTCCTGCCTGTTTTCCATTGCAGCTTGTGCCAGGATCCAACCTTTGTGGAAACGTTTGACAAAAGTGACTGCTTCGCAGTCTTTTGCACTCGTCCTATGTTGTTCAGGGGTGGCTTGTTCGATTGCATCAGTGTGATAACCATGCGTCAAGAAGAGCAGGCTGATTCCAGAAGATGTATTCCTGTTATTCGTCACCAGCATGGTTGCTGGCAACAGTTTAGGGCAGTTGTACTGCGAGTATACAACGAATCTGTGCAAATATCCTTGGACTTCTTGGCTCATGCGTTCCGTAGCACCGTCCGTTTGTGGGTGGAAGCTTGTCGAAAGCCGTCGTTTGATGCCTGGTAGTTCGCACAACCGGTTCCAGAAATTCACTGGCCTAGTTTGATCCTTTGTCTTCCGTCAACGCTGTAGGAAATCCGTGGAACCTTATATCAGTTTTCCTTTCCTTCCATCTTCAATGCGTAATATTTGACCATCTCCGAATCTGCCTATACGAAACATCTGTAGGCTAGCCCGTGACACTCTCTCCTTCGTCAACCATGTTCTGACAACTTGCTATGCTAATATGATGAGTTCGAGAATATGGGATGACGCCTGAGATAAAATGAGATCTGAAACACTGCATAGATTAGGAACATCCTCAGAGGGCCGGAAAAGCCAAGAAACATTAGTCACCTTCTAGAAACATTGGAACAACTTTCAACCGAAAACTGTTACAAGGATTAATTTATTCGGAATTTACTTTCTTGCTTCCGGCCACATCATAGCTGATTTCACATTTGCCTTATTTCCGCTCCGTCGTTGGCAATAACACCGGTACTGTAACAATATGTCATGTCATTTAGGCAATTTCAAGCAGCTAATTGCTTTCCAAACTAGCTGCATTTAAGAAGCATTGATTAGTATGTGAATACATTGAAAGAGTAAACACCTAGAAATATGAGGGCAATGTCATTCCAGGAGTCATGGTTTTAGCCTGAAGTAGCACACACGCTCTGCACACTGGCTGTAAAGACCTTGTTGCGCTGCCGCTGTTTGTAATCCAGAATATGTTGTAGAATAGTAATTAAATAGCTCGTCGCAGAAGTCGGGCTACTGGATACATGAGTCGGGGATGGACTTTGTTATTTCCGTACCGAGTATTGTTCATATATGTGATAGCTCCATGGCCTTTACTGTACTTGTCTCTCCCTTGTCTCACCCGCTGCTGCCGACTTGTCCATCTTTCCTTTTCAATTCTACACTTGCACCTTGTAGTACTTGATTCATCTTCATGTCATCTACAAGCGTTGTGTTAGCTTATACAGCCTTACCTTGGCAAACTCAAGCATACGATATTCTAGGTTTGAATACATCTATCCACCACCCACATATACGTCTGGATACCCTTTTTCTTTTTTTCCAAATTCCTTATTCTATCTTCTTCAACTCACTGTTCCTTCCGAAGCTCGTCCAATCACCCTTTATAGCTGGCAAAGATAAGCCATGATCCTTCTGGCAAAGAGGTGGTTTATGGTATTGAGATTTTGAGAGACTCCTCAGATCAAGCTGAAGTTTGAAATCTTTTAAGTACAGCATCATTTGCCAAGGATGCAGTTGGAAAGTGCACTGAGTTCTAGGAGATGAGCAACCGCTATTATCAATCGTTCCAGACTGGCAGATACCATGACTCTAATAAATGGGACTGAATTATATTTTCTACGAATGATGACTAATACACTTACAGGAGTTCTCAAGGTTGATGTCGCTGATGCAATGATCTATCGGTGGTGTTTGGCTCAGAGGCTTCACTCTGAGTTTAAGCCACAGCACACTGCACTAGTACTCCTACAGGCCCTCGAAATGTACTAGTACAAATGGGAAGGACGTACCGAATATTCATGGAATGAGAACAAGAAGGGATAATTGATTGACTATTATTAGTTGTTTGTCTGATTCTCGCTTGAAGAGCGGATCTCAACCGATTTATACATCCATCACTTCAAGGTCTAAACCAAACAAATGGTCTTGGAAAAAGCCTTGCATGTCTACTACTAGTCCTAGCTGCCAGTAACCTAGGTCAGGATTGCCAAGATATCTCCAGTTCGGCTGAACAATAGGGTTAGCATCAGACATAAAGGACCATCTTCCAAGGCCCATGTGTTTGGTCTAGACCCTGAAGTGATGGATGTATAAATTGGTTGAGATCCGCTCTTCAAGCGAGAATTAGTCTAACACATTGAACATCAATCAATCTCTCATTTCTTTCTTCTCTTCACCTCAGGACACTCAGTACGTCCTCCTAATATTTACTGTTAGATGTAGATACGTGGCACACGATGCTGTGAAGAGATTTAGAACTTTGTCCTTAATCAACACGAATAGTATAACACATGCTACAACATATAACATATCTCAACACGGACCATAATAGTGGTAGAATAGGGGTGACTAAGCCATGGCACGTGCCACACGTATCTGCACCCAGCCTTAATGAATACACCCTTCCAAGGCTTTTCCCACACGCAGGCGATCCTGCCACAAGGGCTGAATGCTGCATATAGCCATCCTGGGGCTTTCTGCATGTCCCTACTAAAGCAAGTAAAATTACGATTCTCCAGACTACTAGTGCCTTGCAGATATATCAGTGTACGGACAGCCCTCGATAAATCTCATCTCTTCAATGGAAGCTCGGCAATTAAGCGTAAAAGACACAGCAATGGAACTCCCAGCATGTCTCGTATCTTATTCAGGCAGCCAAGGCAACATGGATATTCAAGGAAATGCACGAATGCACATCGATGGGAATACAAGTATCCGACTCCCTAGCCTTCGATTGGCAATCCCTCGGCCCTCAAATTTTCTCCCGTTTAGCAAAGAGAAAAGATTCATTCTCACCGTTTAGCCCTTTATGCTCTACAAGAGAACTATGGATCACACATCCAGCCGTGGGTAGACTGCTAAGTTGACCGTTCATCTGGGTTGGTGGGAACTTCCCTCCCCTGTCGAGCCTGTAACGACAGTTCGCTTGGCGGCCATGATGAATTATGTATTTGTAAGCGCTCGGCCTCCCGTTTTGTCCGGTAGTACTCGAAGTTCAAGATGCATTCATTTCAGTTGGAAATACAGTATTGACAGGGCTATGAGTGAAGGCTTGACCATTATTGTCGGCTGGCCTAGGCTTGTAGAGAATGCAACCATGAAGCATGGAATCACCCACCCTAGTTGATAAACGCAGTACAGCCTCGGCAATATTAGATTTAACCGGCTTGATTTCAAGCCGAGATGCTGTTGTGAGGGTATTATGGGAGAAGGGCTTGGAAATCTAAAGTCTGTTGGGTGAGTGAGTTATAATCATTGAAAAGACGAACACTGAGGGCTGGACAATTGCATCATTAATTGTTACTTAAGGCTAACATTGTCATGAAATTTCTTACATTAGTTATTTTCCTCAGTCTCTCTCCCGAGGACTGTGACTACGAGAGATTTATACCTAGGCTTATAGTCACATGTTATCGTCTGCATGTCGGCTCAATCATGTTCTGACAAGTATCGCCTCACTCACTATATCTCCAGGCGCAGTCCTAACAGTTGCTTGTCATTTCAAGCTCTTGTCCCTGCTCTGATACTAGAGCAACTCTCTTCTGGTTTTCGGTGTCCATGTCCATTTCTGTATCGGATCCAGCGTCGTTCTGTACATGTGGTGTTTCAATTTCGTTCTGAATATCCGCATTCTTTTGCTGTGCTTCTGATCTGCCAATTTGACATTGGTCCCCCACAACTTCTTCTTGATCCATGATTTCCATGGATTGTACAGGAATGTATGTGCTTCTTTCCCCCAGCTGAGTGTTGTCTTCTTTCAAGAACTGTGGTTGGTTGCTTGTTTCGGTTGGCTCAAGTAGGGTCCCTCCTGGGGTATCATGGAAAATATTCAAAGACTCAGTGCTGACGGGTTTCCCCTTCTCAATATCCCAGCATATGTATCTTCCGAGACGTTTCCATCAATTAACAGCAATATCCCTCTCTTGCCTCGAGATTTGAACTTGTTTCGTTGTCCGGTTTCGGTGTTCCCGCTGTGGTCTTTGTGGAGGATGGCTTTGCAGCCCCATCTGTGGATGTGCATTACGTCTGGGGCCATGCCGCGGAACACCCCGAACGGCGACATCTCGCCTTTGATGTTTGCTCTGTTCGCCATGTATGCTACGTGTATGGCTGCGTGTGAGCGGACTGGCTAGCTGTGAATATTTCCAAAGATAGGGTCAGATACTGTATATTTCTAAAGTTGAAGAAGAGAGACAGAACTATTCCAGTGTCATAGGCGGAAGTGGGTTCTACTTTATGCAGGATGAGTTTACTGCTGATTGCTGCCCTTCAGGTACTATAAGAGACATCTAATGAAGCTGATTGCCGACAAGGATGTGGCAGCGAGCCCCTCCTTGCTGGCGTGTCTTGTTGATGCCCCTCCCTGCTGGCACCGTTGTTACGGGACTTGCAATTGTTACAAAGTTATGCCGATAACGAAAACTTTATTGTCGGATGAAGAAGAAAAAAAGAAGCCAGCTGATGGGAGAATGGCCCGCAGTTCTCCTTTTATGCTTCAGAGCTTTCTGTCACCTTCTTCCCTTACTCAATTACGGCTGCCAGCCACAACCCGACTTTCAACGACGGCTGCCAACCGCAACAGTCGGCATTCATCTGTGCCACTGTACTTGCTTCGACCTGGGTTTGACCCATATTGACTGTTCTGATGGCTCCTCGGAAGTCGGGACCGCGTGGAGAAGTATGACCCTTCTTCAAACAACGAAAACAGGCTTTGTCGTGTCGCGCTTTGTCCATTTCTTGCTTCGACCGCCACGGGTCTGAGAAAACAAATATATGTGAAAGGGTTCAAATGAAGCAGATATCGCAAACTGAGAAGAAACCTGTACTTGATCTTTATATTTATTTTCTAAATCTAAAGGAGAAAGAAAGAACGAACTATTTATCCGGACCTGCGTGGGCTGCATGCTCAATCCTACACGGGTGCTAAACCCGTAACAGTTCTCAAGCTATCTTCTGGGGAACTCCGCCGTACTTATATCCTTATCCCTTGTGAACCATTCGTAACCTAAAGTCTTCAGCCCTCACTCTTTGGTAGTAATCATCTTGTCTGATACCTGCGATGTTTCGACCTCAAACGCCTTCCATCCTAAGACCTTTCAACATGAGATTAACTTCCCTTTCCAGCTGTTTGTAAGTCTTAGGGTTGTTGTTCGCAGAGTTTTGGTAATGGTACGCGGCTCAGGTACAACCTGAGCCATCCCCGGGTCCCTGACCCGTAACAGCTCGATCGAGAATCAGAGGTAAGGCTGCAACTTGTGGAGTTCACGCTTGTTGTTTGTAACAGTTCTTTGAAAAGCTGACCCAACTCGTCCAACGTCCTGCCTCGAATCCGTTCTACCATGCGCAGCTGAGGCGCGTGCCCGGTCTCTGCGACAGGAAAGATCCAACCCTGGAGGACTCGAGCCCGAGCATCTGATTGCCGCCTCATCTGTGACATCAGAGCCCGTCTTCCACTTGATGCTTTTGAGAGCAGCGCGCCAGACGTCTCGCTGAAAGACCTCGATGACGGTGGAGTGCAGGTATTCGAGCCACAGCCTCCTTGCCACCACGTTCTCACGGACTTGATGCCGTCCCGTCCAGCCCTGAGCTTGCCACATGCGCACGTGGACGTCACGCATGTCCTTGAGTATCCGCCACTGCCGCTTGTAACCCTGACGTACAAGGTCATTCCCAACGGCCAGTCGATCGCCAACTTCGGAGACGAACCGCCAAGTGTTCCAATCGAACTTATCCGGAAGCCACCAGCCGAACCCGTGGACCTTGGACGTCTTGGCCATACCTAGCCCTTCGCGCTGCACTTGGGCGGTTTGCTGTTCCCCATCCTGGATTCGTGTACGTTCTGTTGACGTCCATCGATCCCCCCAGAGTGTAAGCGCTGCGCCCAGAGCAGGATGGGGGCCAGTGCCACTTCAATGGACCCACCCTATGGAATGGGACTACAAGAATCTTCTTCCCCTCACCAGCTAGTTTAGATTAGTTTTCCTTTCCTTTTCTCTTCAAGGCGTAATATTTGACCATCTCCGAATCTGCCTATACGAAAGACCTGTAGGCGAACCCGTGCGAGCCCCGACGATGTGGCACTTGGAGGCTGGCCCAAGCCAATGATTTGTGGTGAAGTGCCGCTGCTACATTCGCGTCCCTGGTGGTCGTCGTCTGTTACTGCTATTTGGGCGTCCGGTGTGATGAGCAATTGTTGGACTTTGTCGACCAATTCTTGCAGTTCCTCGTCACGTGTTTCAAGCTGTGATGGGTCTGTTTGGCCCTCGAGAGGCGCCACCTCGGCGGCATCATGCCCTTGCGACAAAAGCTGGAACTGAGCACAAGCGTCTTCAAAAAGCAGTGGTTGTTTGGTTGCACTGGCCGCGTTTGCATGGTTGGCCCGTGAGTTCTCATTGGGGTTTCAAACCAGTACTGCTGGCTGGCCCGCTTCGAACCCGCCCAGCCCATCATGGTCTCGGTTATAGGTGGGTTCGGTCCGCAGTGGTGGTTCAGGCTCGGATGGGACTGGTATTTCGAGATGCGGCTCCAAGTGGAGGCCGACGATTGGGTCTGTTGTCGAGGGTAAAGCTGGTGGGTGGGGTTGATAATGATGTATCAAGTTTGTCCCTTGTGACTCGGTTGGGGCGCGATTGGGTTTGACGGCTTGCTCATACTGTCGTTGGTAGTATCGTTTCGATCGTTCCCGGTGCAGGGTGCGTTCTCGGGCCACCCGCTCCTCTTCCGAGGCCACGGGTTTCTTTGGCCGGCCACGTCGTTTCGGAGCCGGCTGAGACGTTGTATTTCTTCAAGTTTTGTAAAGATTTGGCCACTAGGCCAGATGAAAGCAGGCCTCCGGGAGATCCCCGGCTGAAGCTCGGATGAACTGATAGAGCGTAGCCCTTATCGGGAAGGCCAGTATATCAGGTAAAGGGAGCGGGGAAAAGATGCGAGGTTAAGGAAAACTGAATGGAATCACTGGACCTATAATCTCACAAGTTTCTGTAATAAAGACATGATGGCCGTAAACCTAATAATATAAAGCGTTCGACCCGTACCCCGCAGCGGTCATGTAATTACATAATCAACCAGGAATTGCAAATAATACAAAGCTCGATGTTGTTGTGGAGATTCCAGCTCCATTCGGAGTAACGTCGGGTAAATATGTGGCACACGATGTTGTGAAGAGATTTAGAACTTAGTCCTTAATCAACTCGAATAATATAACACATGCTACAACAACCTCTTCCAGCATGCACCTTGCAAACACAACAGAATCTGCCTGGGTTCGGTCTCTCTTGCCTTCTTGATGGTTTGTCTGCGTTTCTTGTATATTTTCCTCAGTTTCATTCTGCCTCGAGCTGAAGCCACCGCATAGCGCTTATGTGTTTATATTAGCTGTAGTGCGACGGTATACCTGGGATATTAGCCATTATTGCTCCAATTAGGCACCCACCAAATCACTTCCCTTCATTGCATTACTCACTTACCTTTTACCTGCTTGATCTTGAATATCCATTTGTATAATCCTATTATTAATATCCAGGTTGGCTTTTCTGAATACTCGCTATGGACGATGATGACCTTCTGCATATAATAATGGCGGTTTGATGGAATTGTGCCAGCCTGTTTGTTAGGGTCAGACAACGGAAGCTTTTTTGGGTTAATTTATCTCTAGGGCCCATAATTATTGCTTACATTAATCGTCAGCCAAGCAAGACTTTGATGTAGAGCCTGACGCTCTACGTATTTGAATTAACCATCAGATCAGACAACCATCTTAACCTATCATCCATCTTCCTCTTCTCTTTATTTTGTTATATAATTTCCCATATGTTGTGAAAATAATGTTCCCAACCTTACGTCTAAACCTAACCCCCAGTTTGCTGCGTCACGCTGCGATTCAATATTGTCAATAGCATCACTGATCTCCCTAACCGATTCGCCTGCGTAAGACATTAATAGCATTTGGCGGATGGGAAGGAACTCGACATATAGTGTCTGGTGCATAGAGATATGGCCAAGACACACTGGAACGAAGACGCCCTGGATAGGTTCGAGTCGGTTGTACATCTGTACCTCATGGCGAAGGAACGGCAAACCAAGGTCCATCATCCCCTTGCCAACAAATGTATAGCCATATGGATGGGCAGTCAGCTTAACAAGCGTGCCAAAGAGGCCAGACTTGTGGCGCTGAACTTCGCAATCAGAGCCGAGGTTAGTATCGAGTTGCGTCTGAATAATATCCACCAGCTGAGCAAGTGTAGGCGGGTGTTTGCCATTTGAGGAGGCAGAATATTGCCGGTGAAGGCGGCTATTTGGGCATGATGCGTCGAGAAAACTGCCATTGATTACACCCATTAAGCACTTTTGAGAGCAATACTCAGGCTGGGGAGGATGATGCGGTCCAGAGTTCATGTAGGTGTGTTTGTTTGCCATTTGCCGTTTGGAAGGATCTTGGTGATATTGGCTTGACGAACCTCCACTAGCGGATATTCATTTCTCAAAGAAGAATTACCACCTCCATTTCCATCCCCTTGGCCAGGACCAGGAGATGGCTCCGATGGCGGCTTTTTGGGATCTGGGTATCTGGGGAGGGTCTTTTTGCACACTTGCAATTTTCTGAGGCGAAAGATTTGGCTGATTGAGGGCCAACTGTATCATGGTCATGATAATCGCACAGGGGGTGTTTTTGATTCCATCCTCAAGCGCAGCTGCAATCTCATGATCTTGGGCCAGTGGTGCTGTGGTAGGACGAAGTGGTATGCCATTGACATCTTTCTGGTGGACACATAGATGGAAGTAAAGCTCTGATGGCTCTTCATAGTCAATGTGAAGCAGAACAGTGCATTCCCCTGTCGAAATGTAGCCATAGGAGAGGCCAAGGGTGACCATGTAATGGTATGTCTGCACCAGGGCCTTGGCAACCATTGTCGAGCCTGTCTGGGGCTTCTGCATCTTCTTTATCCCACCAACGCTTTCGGGATCCATTGGTTCAAGAAATATAGAACCGTTTGACTTGGCAATATCCTCAAGCACATTCTCAAGTAGAGCTGGCGTGTGTATACGAGCAGGCTTGTGCTCAATAACAAGGAGATTCCTATCCTTGAGAGGATTTTCCATGGTTCCAATACAAGTGCCATCTGGTTTTATCTTCCGATTTGGCGATTGCACCATTCTGGGGCGTGGTTCACTGGCGTCAGGAGGCGATGTAGCAGGCGGCTTTAGGTTTGGCCTTCGGCCAACTGTGGCATTTAGAGCACTGCGACCGCGTGATGCAGGTGCAGATATTGATACGTGTTGAATGTCTAACTAATTCTCGCTTGAAGAGCGGATCTCAACATATTTATATATCTATCACTATCATGTCTAGACTAAACACATGGGCCTTAGAAGAAGGTGCTGCGAGGCGCCATAACGACGATCCCTGAGAGTAGGGACACAAGCCACAAACACCAACCCTGAAGGAGGCGTACCGAGACTTCAGCCATCATATCCATCAAGGGCCAATGCCCTAAGGTATTGCTGGTACACAAGGCACATCTCACCAATAAAAGTGCCGTCCTTCAGAAGTCGTGTTGTTAGATAAAATAATAGAAACCAAGTGGACAGTAATTCACCTAATTTTGACACATCTAACAGAAGGTCCTTTATGTCTGATACTAATCATAACATTCTGCCGAGCTGGATCGGGGTCAGATAACCTGGCAATCCTGGCTTAGGTTACTGACAATTGTCCATAACTTCACGATTTAGCTACTTTCACTAAGGGCTCTGAGTATATAATAATGTTTCTCACATTAAATGATTTTGAATAGATTGATAAGACTATAGTAGCTATCACTAGCCTGGCCCATAAAAACCAGTAGTAACATGCCGGCTCTTTGCCACAACGGAAAGATAGGAAGTTCAAGGAGATTGAGGCCAAAAGAAGAATTCAGGCTCGTAGCTCTGTGTCTGCTCTTCTTCCTCTTCATCAGATTCTTCCTCTTTACCAGATTCTTCCTCTCTATCGGATTCTTCCTCTCTATCAGATTCTTCCTCTTGATCAGATTCTTCCTCCGATTCAGTATCAGAGTATTCGATTGGATCTTCCTTTTTACCGTAGTTGACTTCCCAGTCTTCATCGTCTTGGATGTTAAAACACCAATCGTTAGAAACTCTCTCAGCGTAGCCATTGATATTGGTGCACCAGCAGACTCTGGCTACCCATTCGCAGTCTGCGTAGACAGCGGGGGGCGAAGGAACGTACTCAAGGACCGGTGCCGCCATAATAGCCTTGCTAGCGAGGGCAAGGAATACAGTTGCGATCCAGGACTGCATCTTGGTGTTTTGGAGTTGGTTGGTGGGAGTGAAGTAGTGAAGGAGATGGGATTTTGGTAGTCAAGTAGAAGGACTTGATGGTGATAAGGAGTCAAAACAAGTAGAAGGGGTTGAAGTACAAGATGTAGAAAGAGTGAGTTGAGTGAGTTGAATGAGAGTGTGAGGGTGAAGAGGAAAGCCAACATGAAGATATCGCAGAGAAAGAGCTCATATATATATACAGTTGAGCTTCCACCAACAGTTGTAAACGCTGGCTGGTACTTGACAGCCTCATAAAAGCACATCTCACGTGTAATGCGTGACGACAAGCGATGTAATTTCGCCGTGTATCTTGGATCTACAGCTTGGCATGTACATAATGGCCGACTGCCATGGCCACTAAACTATCAAAGCTGATAACTTAGAGTGAACTAATATGAATCTTATCCAGGTTCCAGTTGAAAAAGGAAGCCGACAATGGAAGCCTATGATAGCAGCAGTACTCAGTATAGTGTCAAAGTAGTTTCAAGCCTACCAAGGGAAAGTGCTCACCAGAAGCAATTTACCCTTATCATATTTGGCCATAACTAGTACTACCTTGCATTTTTACATAAACTTGGGCAAGTATACATGATAGCTGTTACCAGCTGATTTCCTAAATATAAGAAAGCAGCTTAGGATAACATACTGAATAGGGCCTAATAGAGGCCAAAACAACCACCTTATCCTCCAATATGGATGCCTAGGTAACCTCTTGCCTCAAGTTGGCCTCAGTCCTACAATATCTATTACTAAACAGCATGGGCTATTTTGAATAGAAAGCCTCCCAATACCCTACAAGTAGATTTCAACGGATTCGGCTTGTTATCAAGTCGAATAGCACAGCAAGAAAATAGACAAGGTCTGGATGGTCTCTGATCAGCTTAGAGATGGAAAAGAACCAGACGGCACACTGCAAAAGAGAAGTAGAATATAACACATTGGAGTCGCTTTTACAAATGAGGCCAAGGTAGGTTGAGACTTCAGTACTATTTGATACGCGTAGGCTGACTTGCATAAACTTCTGTTCATACCAGAGGGCTTCAGCCCTACGATAGGCAGGATCCCACGAGCCGGCTTAATCAAGCGGGGACTAGGGGTACATGCCATCCATATCTCAGAGCTACGACGTATAAGCAAGTGAATATCCCTCTCCTCCAAAACGCTTACTCCGTGAGTGTATGATTTCCGATATAGCTAGTTCTCGATAAGAGTTCACATAGTAGGTTGGTTATTCTCGCATAGATCCAAGAGAAAGAAGCAAGTGAATGAATGACATTATATACAAGCTGTTTATTAAGCCCAACATACCTTTTCACCTTTCTTCTATTCCGGAGTGAAATCAACAAAATAAGGGAGTGAACTTTACATAATTTAGTGAAACTTAAAGTCTAAAGTGCACGGACGTGGTAAGTGCGGAAGAAGAAACGGGAACGGGAATAGAAACGGAAGCGGAAGCGGAACAGATTGAACAGACTACACAGGTAGGGGCCGTTATACGAGCCACACTGAGCCCTTGGCATTTGTTAGAACAGGGGTTATCCAGAAAAAGTCCGTGTCCTAGCGCTTATATTAACCATAACATACACTGGTAACTTAAGCGCTTAAATAGATCCTTTGGGAGTATCACTAGGACTTGACTAGCCTGATTGTTTCTTCACACCACTGAGCGGTCTTGTGCATTGTCTATGCTTCCATTTCTAACTTCCTCTTTGCAACTTCTAGTCATAAAAACCAGTGCTGTTTCATGAGCAAGTGTAGAAAGAAGTCCATTATGTTCATACTAACACTCAGTAATACACAGCTATGAGGCCATTGATACTCAGTAAAACACCTTGGACTCTAGGGATATGGGGTGTCTATGAGCCTCAAATGTCAGAATTCTTCTGGGCTTAACTTAGGCAGCCCACAATGTTTCCTGACATCCTGAAAGCTATATGAGGCCAGGCACCCCAGCCATACGCCAAACAAATATAAATAGCTGTGAGCATTAGCAACCCCTTTCCTTCCTAAAGGAGGCTAACGCCTCGCCCTAATGCAACATAGACGTAGAGGTATCCAATGGGGAACAATTAGATAGGACCAAGAGGTAGTTGGAGGCGGAGATACGGCAAATCTGAAGTTAGGAACATGCTGCCAACGGAGTTGATCAGATATCTGTTGAGCAGCTCCGCGTGATATCGACGTTCATTCGCACTCAAGAAGTCATGATTTGTCATTCCACACGGACCCATTGGCATCCTAGCACACTACAGTTAGTCTCATGCATTGTCATAAAAGTCGGTAAAACTGCAATATCTTGCCTTGCCAGACATGCGGTTGATGTGTAAGAGGTTGGTCACATTCTGGAGCCTAGAGGGACTCCTACAGGTCTGCAGTGAGTCCACTTCACTCCCGGGTGCAGGATCAAGCGCTTCCTTCGCCTGGAAGGTCTTGTATCCAGAGCTATTACACTCACTTGGCTTGTTATAGAGTCGGAACAACATTATGCCATGCCGGTGCCTAGTTTGAGGTGTTACAAGTTGTTACGTACTAGTCTAGTAGCCGCGCCAAGTTTTTATATTCTGTATTAGTTAATTATGCCCACATGAAAATTGGTAGATAATGATGCAAGCGTGCATGGACGACTAATGACTTTCCAAGGAGGTCTAAGTGTTTGTTTATTTGGCAAAACCAGAATTACTCGACTAGGGCATCTTAGCCGCTAAATGGGCGCTTATCCTCAATGTCCCACACAGATTTTCATGGGCTATGAATGCTGGGTGCTCAAGGGAGGTAACAAGAAGCACGGAGACAGCAACGGCCTCTAGATCTGGTATTTTATACGACGCGGCTGAAGCTTGTGTATGAATTTTGTTGCGTGGCCCATTATGCATGTTGAGTGGCGTGCCACACATGTCCCACTTCTCTAAAATAAGGCCCATCCATACCTCTTATCACAGAACGCCCATGAAAGGGTTGACACCCTACCACCTCACCCTCATAAGCTTAAACATAAAAGGAATGAAGTCTTGAAACACCATGGAGAATAGAAATTTGATAAAACAACTGGTTAAGGCAACAAGATTTATTCTACAAGTTTCTATGCTGGTACAATGGGATAGTGCTGCAAACTATGGAATACATCTTATTGGTTTGAATCAGTTAGCTTGTTGCCGGTACACGATGGTGAAGACTCACAAAAGTTACCTTAAAGCGTTTAAAGCGTTTAAATAATTTAAATCTAATTTAAATCTTGGGGAAATAAAAGAAGCGAGGCTGAATCTAAAGTAAAAAAAGAACGGAAGAACTTTAAACTAATGGAACATCTCAAACGTGTGAGTTGAGTACATAGTGGAGCGTGCATCATCTGACCCGGGCGCACAGCCCGTAACATGACCCCCTCCTCTCATTGATCCTGTCCACACCGTTGCCAGAGGCAGTCCATCGTTTGTCGTAATAAGTCTGCACACGCCTTCATATCGATCTATACGTTCTGTTTCTTGGACTTTTGCAAGTGGCTCCCACGCTGGTGTGTCCCAGCCAATCCATTTTACCAAAGCTTTGCGGTTTGATGCTCTCCCTTTGGCACGGACAATCCCATCTATCCCCCATTATTCTTTTCTATTTTCATTAATGATAGGAGGACGGTTTTCGGAAGATAAATTTTAGCTTGGCAGGGGATCATCGGTAGCTTTTTCAATGAGGTCAACATGGTCCGTGTCGTGTAACCCTTTCGGTGCATCCAATTTAATGTTCAAGGTTGAAGGTACTTCGGTGACAGCGAACTTTGCATGCAACTAGTCAAGCTTTTTGCAGGACCGGACAGTACGCCGGCTCTTTATGTTCAACCAAACCTTGCCACCTACTTTCTAGAGGTTTGAAGGGTGGCGTATTTGCTCTTTCGTGCGTTGTCGGGCAGCTGCAAGAGCACTGGCAATCAAATAGTTTATGTCTGCTACCTTTTCGACAAGTGCTTCTGCCTTTCCATAGTTGGACAAGGCTGCACTGCGTTCTGAAAGTGTTGACGATATCTGAATTGTCTTGGCATTGTGTCCGTGGGAGGCAAAAAATGAACTGATGTTAGCTCTCGGACCTAAAGGACGGTTGTTCAATGCAAGCATTGCAATAGGCAACCGTTTATCCCAATCAGTTTAAAGAAAGTTAACAAATCCACGTAGATAAGACTGAACATCTTGGTTAGCTCGTTGTGCTCCTTCATTGGATTGAAGATGGTATGCTGTTGACAACTTCCGTTTTATTCCTGAGAGCTCACAGAACTTCTTCCAAAAGCCGCTGGTAAACTGCGCACCTTTGTCAAAAACTATAGAAGACGGCAGTCCATGGTAGGCATATAGGCAGTCAGTGAATTGGCCAACAACGGTCTCTGTCTGAATGTCGGGGAGTGCACGTACAATTAGGCTTCCAGATAAACGGTCTGAGATAACCATGATATGTTCATTGCTTGTCCCTTCCCATTTAGACAAAGGGCTCACGAAGTCAATCGACACTTGCCGCCATTGTTGGCCGGGAATAGGGAGAGGTTGTAGCATTCCTTGCTTCTTTAGTCTTCAAACTGTGCTTCAACCACAAGCATTGCAATTACGGAAGAATTGCCAGACATCTGAGTTTAAGCCTGGCCAATAGAACTGCCGACGCAGTGTTTCTATAGTGCCGTTGCGTCCGGGATGTCCTGTAATCCTGCAGTCGTGGGCTTTCTGTAAAAGACGCGTTCTCAGGGGCTCACTGTTTGGTACCCATAATCTGTCTTTACAGAAAAGTCTGTCGTCACAAAGGGAAAAGTCTCCAAGCTGTCCACGTACATATACCGGAAGTCTAGTAGAATCATGAGCAAGAACAGCATCGGTGATAACATTAATGTCTGCGTCTTTGCCAGCTGCATTGTCCCAAATATTTTACAGTTCTGGGTTTTCCAAAATAAAAGAAGAAGAAGAATGTGAAGATGATATTGGCACAGGACGAATCACTTTGTTGTCGAGCAACTGGATTTCACGACCTCCGTTGGGATCATCTGGCTCATCTTGTTCTTTCCGAGGAAGTGCATCTGCAGCAGCATTAAGACAACCAGGTCTATGGACGACCGTGAAAGGTAGAAGGCTTTGTATGAACTCGTGCCAACGGATTTGCCTTTCATTTAGGAGCTGCTTTTTGTAGAAGTATTGCAAATTTTTCTGATCCGTAACGACAGTAAATCTGGTCAGTTCTCGTAACATAAGGTACCATTTCTTTTTCAAACAGCACATTACACCCAATAGCTCTTTGTCATGAATGGGGTAACTCTGTTCAGCGTTGATCAACAGACGTGCCTTTTTGCAAAAGCCTGCCTCCAACTCCGAGTCCAGAGGCCTCTGTTTCAACAATTGTCTCATCAGGACCAGCATCAGGGTCAAATCCAGCAAGCTTATAAAGGTGACATCCTTCAGAGGCCATGTTGTTAGATAGAACTACAGAAACCAAGTGGAAAGTAACACACCTAATTGTGATATAACTATCACAACATAAAGTTCTACCATACTCTCCCAAGACTTCATTACTTAAATGTTTGAAAATATGAGAATGAGGTAGTAGGGTGGGTGTCAACCCTTTCATAGGTGTTCTGCTACAGGAGGTGTGGGTCTTATTTTAGAGAAGTAGGACATGTGTGGGACGCAATTCAACATGTATGATGCGCTACTGACAGTAGATATTAGGAGGACGTACTGAATGTCCTTGAGTGAAGAGAGGAGAGAAATGAGAGATTGATTGATTGTGTTTGTTGTCTAACTAATTCTCGCTTGAAGAGCGGATCTCAACCGATTTATACATTCATCACTACCATGTCTAAACCAAACACATGGGCCTTGGAAGAAGCTCCTTTATGTCTGATGCTAGCCCTAATGTTCGGCCGAACTGGATCAGGGTCAGATATCTTGGTAATCATGACCTAGGTTACTGACAAACATTCCCACTGTCTCCATGGTAAAGAGTGATTTATCAAAGACTGAGAACAGCTTCCATGCACTGATGCTCTAATAGCAAGCTTCCGGGGGTGCAGGAACAGGCTGGCCCGTCATTGGGTGTATGCACCAGCAAATTCTTTCCACCCAACGGCAGCCAGGCGCAGCTTCAAGTCCATCAAGACTGTCATCGCCAGGCAAATTTCTAGGGTTGTTGACAGGCCCTGCCATAGAACTGACAGCAAAGGCTAGAAGGAGGGTAATAGCCCAACGTTGCATGTTTGGTAACTGGTGATATCGGGTGTATCTTTTGTTTAGGGAGCCGATAGGCTTGCGAGGGTAAAAAGGTTGAAAAAATGTGAGTACGAAAGAAAGGTTGAGGGGAATCAAAGTTCCAAAATAGGTTGTAGGCGAGGGTGAGAAAGGTATGAGAAGTGATAGCCTGGGTTTGCTCTGTAGAACAAAGAAAGGAGACCGGCCGGTAAGTGTGAAGTCAAGCACCATTATATATACATTTCGAGGACGGTCTTGAGTCCATGGCAGCTATTCAATCTTATCTATCTCTCTAAAGCTACTTAGGTATTGATTTCGTAAAAGAAACTGACTGATTTGAACGAAGAACGAATAGAACAGGATTCACAACAGCTATGCTCACGAAGGTATCGTAGCACATGATAATAGGTGGGCGGGCGTGCCCTGGCCCGTGTCGTAAAGCCAAGTATTTTAGTTCAACTGCCCTTCTTCTTCTCTCGGCTATGGGAAATTTACACCTGGGATTATTTGTAATGTCCTCGTGCCCTCACGTTGACTTAATCATGTCCTGGCAAGCAAACGCACGGATTCTTGGATGTCTAGCTCCGCGCCTATTCGGATCCTGGAGCCATTGGCAGCCGGTCGACTGTGTCTGGAAAATAAAGATCCATTCCTACCCTTTCTATAGCGCTATTTCATTCCATGGTAGATTAACCCCAACCAGCATGTAGAAAGCTAGTACTTGGTCCCTTTGATTTCTCGATGAGATATTATTGACCATCTCCGGACCTTCTAGGATAACACCCGTAGAGCAGCCCGTGACGTTCCCTCCTCACATTCTTGAGGTTGAGCTTGACCCAGTTCCTGGCTATTGCAAGTTTTGTTTGCTTGTCTTCCCATCTCTTCCTGCCTGTTTGCCATTGCAGCTTGTGCCAGGATCCAACCTTCGTGGAAACGTTTGACAAAAGTGACTGCTTCGCAGTCTTTTGCACTCGTCCTATGTTGTTCAGGGATGGCTTGTTCGATTGCATCAGCGTGATAACCATGCGTCAAGAAGAGCGGGCTGATTCCAGAAGATGTATTCCTGTTATTCATCGCCAGCATGGCTGCTGGCAACAATTTAGGCTAGTTGTACTGCGAGTATACGACGAATCTGCGCAAATATTCTTGGACTTGTTGGTTCATGCGTTCCGTAGCACCGTCAGTTTGTGAGTGAAAGCTTGTCGAAAGCCGTCGTTTGATGCCTGGTAGCTCGCACAACTGGTTCCAAAATTCACTGGTCTAGTTTGATCCTCTGTCTGCCGTCAACGCTGTAGGAAATCCATGGAACTTTATACCAGTTTTCCTTTCCTTTCATCTTCAATGCGTGATATTTGACCATCTCCGAATCTGCCTCTCGAAACATCTGTAGGCTAACCCGTGACACTCTCTCCTTCGTCAACCATGTTCTGGGAACTTGCTAACGTACTTGATAAGTAAGCGCCGCAGTCACGTAAGCGCCGCACTTTTCTACCTTACACCTAGCTTTTCATTTGGTCAATCGATTCTCAACAACCTAATATGTCAGCCATTACTATTGAAGCTAGAACCCTTCTTGCCCTTCATGCCCTTCAAAACAACCCAAAACTAAGCATCCGACGCGCCGCAAACACCTATACAGTCGATGAGCGACGACTACCTCGCCGCCAGCAAGGCATCCAGTCTTGACGTGATACTATCCAGAAATCACGTCGGCTATCCGATCTAGAGGAACAGATCCTTATTCACTTCATTCTCGACCTAGATTCGCGAGGATTTCCCCCTCGGCTTCGTGGTGTGAAAGAAATGGCTGATTAATTGCTTGCCGACCGCGACGCACCGCCAGCTGGCACGCGTTGGGCTCATAACTTCGTCAAGCGACACCCAGACCTTAAGACGCGTTTTTTCCCGTAAATACGACTACCAGAGAGCTAAGTGCGAAGATCCAACCATTATCCGCGATTGGTTTCGGCTTGTGGCGAACACAATCGCGAAGTATGGCATCCGATCAAATGATATCTACAACTTTGATGAGACTGGCTTTTTTATGGATATGATTACGAGCGGAATAGTTGTCACAGGTTTAGAAAGGCGTTCAAAGCCCAAATCAGTCCAGCCTGGAAACCGGGAATGGATTGCGGTCATTCAAACGATCAATGCGGAAGGCTGGGCGATCTAGCCGTTTATCATCGGTGCGGGCCAGTATCACCTCGTCAACGGGTACCGAGAAAGCAACCTCCCGGGCAATTGGGCTATTGCAATGACCCAAAATGGCTGGACCGATAACAAGACCGGTCTCGAGTGGCTTAAGCACTTTGACCGGTACACAACCAATCGATCAATTGGTTCCTATCGTCTCTTGATCCTCGATGGCCATGAAAGTCACCACTTTATTGAATTCGAGAGATATTGTGAGGAAAAGAAGATCATCTGGCTTTGTATGCCACCTCATTCCTCTCATCTACTCCAGCCCCTTGACGTCGGGTGCTTCGGGCTACTTAAGAAAGCTTATGGTCGAGAAATAGAGCGATTGATCAGATGCTCTATAACCCACGTTTCAAAGACC
>JAXCEX010000303.1:0-24578 GCA_038382965.1 Ceratocystis huliohia
GGGGAAACTGGGACAAGAGGAAGCAAGACATCTTTGCAAGAGGCGGTCTAGAGATTCCATCGTACAAGTGAACCTCCTTCTTCCCCTCCTCCCCCCGTCACCTGTCCAGTCAGACCCGGACTGGATGCCGCCCGGCCGATCAAAAAAGAAACGAAAAGAAAGAGAACTGTAGCGTCGTGTAATTGCACAACTACACAGCGCTAGTACTGTGCATGGCAGCATACGCCTGTGCGTGCGGTGATAGGCTCAAGAAATCCAGTCCTTTAGGCTTCTCTTTGCATCCTTCCTTGTTCATTTGTTCATGAAACAGGCTTGCTGTTCAGATGAAAGCTTGGTGCTAGCACGAGAGCACGAGGGTTAGACAGGAGCTACTTGTGGCTGTGCTACTAGGGTTATATGTACTAAGCATACTAAGCGGGCTGCTCGTATTCTTGCTCCCCCTGTCCAGCCAGCCCTATACCACCGGCAGCTAGACTGGGGGAAGGGAAATTTGGCCTGGGGCTTGGACATTGGGCAAAGGCACTGGCACTTGTTTATCTGTATCATCGGTTCCTGGTCGAGGGGAGGGGAGGAGAAGAGAGAATCTGCCTGACCAGAAGTTCCAGAAGGCTACACCGCTACGAACAATTGGCCACTGTGAAGGGAAACAATTACAAGATGGAAGAGAGGAGGGGAGAGAGGACAAGGCGAAGGAGGGAGGGAGACAAGACGATGGAAAAGAAGGAAAAAAAGGAGGAGGAGAGGAAGAGAACCAAGTCATACGGAAACATAATTAAACAGTAATTTTACTTGTGCATAGGGGAATTTGGCTGCCAAATAGGACCACTGCTGTCGAGTTGACAGGGAACAAGCAACTTAGATGTGCATCTGAAATACAACACGGTGAATCCAAGAGGCGAGAAAAGGGTCACCAGCCTGGAAGGGGAAAGCAAGGGAAGGGGGCTAAAGGGTGTTCAGGCAATAAAGTTCCCAAAGTCATAGCAATTAGGTACTTTTTGGGTATTTTTCTTGCTTTCAAATCGTCAAACTGGACAGGAATAGAAGTCAGAACAAAGGAATGGCCTTAGGTCGAGGAGGAACGAAGAGAAGAGAGGAGATGAGGCCAAATAGACTCTGAGCTCAGGCCTTAGTGTTTGATAGCCGAGACTATCCCATCTTCAGAAGCTATAGCATCTCTCTGCCAAGGACAAGGGCAGCAGAGGGCAAAAATCAGAGATTAGAAGACGGAGGACGGGAGAGGGAGACAGGGCTTGAGGCTGCAAGCCAGAGATAGTGCATACCACGAAGCCTGCCTTGGTAGTAAGCTGTAAGTACAACCCAATGCCCGTTACTATTTACTAACATCTGACCTACCTACATTATTATGTCTGGCTGGGCTTGCACCATAGTCTGTGTGCAATGGGGCCGCAGTCTATGAACCATGTGGCTGACGACAATCCTGCGATATATACTATATACCACTCTCTTCATTCTTGCCTCCGCGGACCCTACAACCTGCCAGCGTTACCGACTGGCAGAAGAACCTGTGGGGAGAGAGAGCTCTTGGCAGACAAAACGAGGTTATCTAGACGCGTATGCCTGAATGGGAACAACGTTTGGGCTACAGGAGGCTGAGTTTGGGCGTTAATTTGTGTTTATGTTTGTTTATCCATGTGCGTCTACGTTTGGCGAGGCGAGACGTGGGTTGGCAGCGCATCTTCGCGGCTGGCTTGCACTAGAAACGCAAACGCAGGACTGCTTCTTACCTACAGGTTAAAACCTGAGAGAGAGAGAGAGAGAGCGCTCTCCCTCCGTTACCAGACCTGCGATTATGTCAGCAGCGTCTCACAAGACGTCACTCGTACAGGCTTCCCCTCAGTCTGTACGATCTTCGTGACCGGAGCTTTTCGCATTCATTTAGTCAGGCTGCTGTACCTAAAACAAGCTATACCTGCCGCTAAGCGGCATTGGTATGGGCTTGGTCGCATGAGTCATGCTACGTGATATTATGTCATCGAGAGCCACTGCCCACACAGCTTCGCCTCTTGCCATCCACATACATATACTCGCACTGATGTCACGGGCGGAAGGACTGCCGGGTACCTATCGTCATCTTTTACCGAACTGCCCACTTTCCACGTCAGGTGGAGGGAGTCCGGCGCAACACATAGCCGGCCGCTGAAGACCTATAGTGAGAAATGGCTGACAGAAGCCGTCTTGACCAGAGACAAGAGGCACTCGAACGGCTTGTTTTGCATAAGCACCAAGGTCCTGACTCCATCCGACCAAAGAGTCCTACCTCTTCCAGCTCTCTGCCCGGCTGTGTTGGCTTTCCGTTTCTGGGCCTGTATAGGCATCTTACAGCTGCTACAGGTCACAATACTCGCGTAATCTTCCCTTCCATGTCGACAGTCGACAACTGACTTTGGTAGCGTGGAAAAACATAGCATCACCCTCTTGCTTGTCAGCTTGAGTACAGCGGAGAACCGGCAAGATCAGAAGCAACACACGGCACCGCAAAAGGAAAACAGGAACTAGAATCGACAGTAGTGCAGGATGCGTAAGTGGGTGGGAATAGGACAATGGATATAGAGGATAGTGGGAGTGTGAGAGGGAAACGGAGAGGGAAGGGGGCAAGAAGCTATAGCATAGGTCATCAGTGACACAGACGGATACGTGGAGCCGGTGATTAAATCCCATTGGCCTTCCAAAACGGGCTTTTTCTGTTTCGTTTCTTGGCTCACATGGGCACAGATTAACCCGCCACAGGTAAAAAAAAACCTCTAGGTATCACAAACTTACGTACAACGATGCATGTGTATTTGTATGTGTATCACGAGGGGCCCAAAGCGTAGCTTGGTCTGGTGCTTACAGCAAGTGGCGGTTAGTTTTCGTTCAAGACCTTGTACCAAGGCAAACTACACTTGAAAGAGGAGGAGGTGGTCAATACAAGAAATGATGTGGCTTCTCTTGGGTGGTTTCTCTGGAGCGGTTTCTCTGGTACAGGACTGTGTACAAGAACTAACTGCCACACACTATGCACCCATAACATAGACAGATGTACGCCTGTGCCACACCCCTCTTTTCCTGTATTACCGGATGTGATTAAGGGATGGAGAAACGTGGTATCCTTGATGATATTCTAGATTCTTTCGGGGGCAAGGCATCCCTCAGAGGCTGGCAAGGCTGACTCCGACTAACGTTATGATTATTTGGCTCTTGTCGGTACAATAGTACTAGAACTGGTTCTAGCCTTTGTCAACTGAATCAGGATTCGAGACTTGTCGGGTAGTACTGGCAAGGTGAAGAAATCTCAGCGGCATTGCTGCAGCGCGATCTGCGGGGATATCTGCTGTGGCATGGTAACCAAGGACAAAGGCCTGTCCTGACCTTGCTTTTGTATTGCCCCGTACAAGTGCACTACCCAATGGCTTTGCCTTGTATGAAGACTACGTGATAGTTTATATCCTTGGTCTGCAATGCAACAGCAACACAGGTGATCGCATACAGCCACAGGACTCAATGAAAGTAGGATGACAAAAATGCCGTAGCTAAAAGATAGGCTGTGGCATAGAGGCGGGTGGCTGTTTATATTCCGCTAAGGCTATAATCAGCCTGGAGCGGGCAGACTCTGTATAGGCTGGCTTTGGACCCTGGGAATAGAGGCTATTGGTAGGTTAAAACTGATATCTAGAGGCAATGGATGGTGCAAAGAAGACTGACTACCCCGTGCTATAGATTGTTAGGGATCTTGGGACTACTAGGAGTAGCGTTTCGTGATGTCATAGAGGGTTTGATAGTAGAAAGACAGATCGTTGGGCTATTCTAGGAAGCTTATTGTGCCTGAGTTCTAGTACATAGGCTGCAAAAGATGGCCTGTGAAATTCATGTAAGCAATACTGCCCGAAGTGCTACTGGCCTCACGGTGGCTTATATATCTGGAGACAAACTGATGCACAGTTGTTACAGAGTTTCCATCGTTAACGACTATCTTGCTATCTAAGCAAAAGAGCGCTCTGGCTATCTAGTCTGGCATGGAATTGGAATTGATTAAGTGCAAGCCTCAGGGCTAGTTCCTTGTGAGATGAGGTTCAATGTCCTGATGTGATTGCTGGTAAAGCTACAGGGGCGGAGTTCAGAGATCTCGAGTGTAGAAGAAAATATCTCGGCAGCCATCGGGTTCATTGTTTTGATGACTGCTACGCTCTGTCCATTTTTCTGGTTACTTAGATTGCTATAGGCCAGAGGCTGTTCTGAGGTAACGGGTGAGTGATAAGCCTGAGGACAGTATGTCCATGGGGATTTGACGTGGCGGCATGGACTGGACTTGGCTAGCTGCGCAGTTGCAAGTTGGGTGAATTAGGACCTGTGTACTTGCGGGGATTGCGCATACTCTTTTGGCATTGCCGGAACTTTGATATACTTCAAAATGGAAGTTCTCGATACATTGTGGCGGATAATAGACGGCCGTTACAAGTATTGGCGTAGAGGCTGGTGCTATAGTGGAGCTTTGAAGATGCTACTAGGCATGCATTGCGCTGCTGATAGGAGCAATGATATTCTGCCAATTCAGCTCCTTTGGAAGTAATAGTTTTTGCATTCTTATGACCAAAGGTAGTAGGCTGATTACCTTACTCAGACTAAAGGCTCTGAGCATCTATGCATGCAAAACACATCTAAAAGAAAGATAAGCCCTACACTTCTAGGATGTGGTCCTGATGAAGTCTCTTCTTTTCTATTCTCTTGCTAATAAAACTTGCCATCACGGGTCAAGAAGAGGGCAAGCGTTGCTTTCTTTTATATATTCCACTACGCCCTTGGTCATGTCCTATAACTGTTTGCTCTACTCGGTAGGTTAGATGGTTGCATGCATCTTTGTAAGCATTCAGACATTAGAGTAAGTGATTTAGGGGTTCTTCTAGCATTTGTATAAAAGCCACACGTCAGCATCATCGCCAAACCGGAGCTCAAGCCGGGTTAGTCGCCATATTAATTACTGCTACTGCCGGGCTTCCCTGTAGCATCATACCTTGCGTTACTATGTTACTATGCAGCAGGCTCGGGTTGTTTAGCTAGTTGTTGATACACATTGTGCCGGCATGTATCATAAATCCCTCAGTGCTAGTGGCTACAAAGACGCGGAGATCTGGCCGGTGCAAATACGAAGCAAGCGTTGATCCACTGTGCCGATTCGCTTTTTTCAACACTGAAAGTTAGTTGGTCATTCTAAATTGCACGGTGTCCTGGATACCGTAGTAATCATGCTGGGCTGCTAGCTTGAACATGCTTGCTTGCATCACTCTCACCATGCAGTCGCCCATGATATATGCCATGGGCAGGCCTAGTAGCAAAAGACTAGCCATATCCCCCACCTGAGCTCGGCTCAAATTCCATTATCTGGTGGGTTGTGTCCCTGGCTTCGTTGATGTTGATAACTTCTCGAGGTTGCTCGAAATATGCGTGCCAGCTTTGGTCAAGAAAGGAATCTCTGGATGCTTACATTCTTGTTGTTCAGCTCTGCATGAAGCTTGTCTGACTCAGTGCAAACCAAGGTACTTGCCAGCCAGCCAAAGACATAAAAGAGTTGTCGTGTTAGTCTTGTGCTCCAAGCCTCATTTTTTCTGGCATCTGCCTGTGGAAGTAGTAGAGAAATGTATAGACAAGACTAGGCCTCCCGTGTATTTACCTGACCTTGTACATCTAAGGGCGTTTCTTCGTATTCCTTGAAATCTAGAGCACACGCCCCTGGGCCCTGGTATGACGGCTACATGATTGGGTTGAGCTAAGATTATTCTCAAACGCCCGGTTTCTAAAACGCAGAAGATTGGTAGGGTGGGCAGCACGAGTGCAATACTCTGGGTTATCGTTGCTGCTGCTATTAATGCTGCTTACTTAATTCTGACTTGGTTCATGCCAAAGTTTCCAACCATGGTGCTGACAAGATAAATACCGAGGATAAAGAGCCATCGGCTTGCTACCTACACCTTTTTACACTCTGCGTTTCGTTTTGCGTTTTGCGTTTTGCATTTAAGACACATTGAGACGTCAGTATCATTTACTGTGCTTTCAGACTCTGTGTAACATCAAGTAAGTTGCAGACAATGCATTGCCATGAGAAGGCCAGGCCTCCTTAAAGACCCTGGGACTATAGACAGCACATGTTTGAGGTCTCGCCTAAGAAAAAGATCATGCATGTCAGAGTTGAAAAAAAAAAGTCAAACCTATCGTTGACACGTGCTCCAAGAACAATACACTATTGGGCGTAGCTGGGCGTTGGCCAATTACATATATCAGAATCATCACACGCACTTTGGCTATCATAGCCAATAGTGGACGTCGGCCTCTTGTTCCAACCTAAACTCCTAGGCGTGACAAAAGTTCATAAAGCGGAGATTATACTTAGCGACAACGGCAGATCTCGCTGAAAAGCATGTCAGCCTGGCTAAGCAAAAAAGGGCGCACTATATGGCATGGCATATTGGCGTTGGGTCGACGTGTCGCTCTTACTCAAGCTTTATCCTTGTAGTTGCTGTCACACAATCTGGCTTGCTTGCTCACGAAACGAATGTGGCCTAAGTTGAAAAGAAAAAAAAGCCTCACGAGAAATACTTTGCGCGTAAAGTCTTCTGTATGGGGGAGCGCGGCATCCGATCCGTGAAGCGCTGTACTTTTGCTATGTCGTAAGGTAGTCGTCTATTCGACACCAGCATGGGGTATCAGCCCACACAGCTGGCCTCCCCATAATGAACGACACGTAACCACGAAGCGAGGACAAAATAGGAAGGTCGTAGCTCTTTTCGAGGCATCCCCCCATAAACCTTTGGGCGGAAATAGGGGGAGGGGGGCTGTTTTGCTGTTGTTGTGCTCCCAAGAATGTTTTCTCATGCAAAGCAATGGATTTATCAGGGTGGACTTTCCGAAAATGGGAGAGAAGCCGGGTGTGTACTCCTATAGAGATAAAGCTACAAACACAGAGAGATAGGCAAATGTAGGTGGCTAGCTGCAGAGCCTTTTGGATGGGATCCATCGGTGAAGATCTTATATGTAAGAAGAACCTGAACGAGCCACGGCTAACAGCAGGGGAGAGAGGATAACGTATTGCTATGAAACGTGCAAGTACATGAGAAAGAGGCCGGACTGGTTAGATGCTGTGTTTGACTCACCATGGCGGTGGGATGTGTTGCTGAGCTGACAGCACGATCGAGTGGAACGCCTACATTGGGCGGAGAGGGAGATAGAGCTCAGGATACGAAGAGGAACTCTCAAGGCTGAGCCAGGGAGCAAGGCCTTATGGTTACAGGAGACTTTCCAAGTTACACACCGCTGAATCGTATAACAACGCATGTGAGTAGGCTTATGCCACTACCCATACATTGCCTCAGAGAGAGATGTGAAGCACAATCAAAATCAGGATGCGACTCTGGCTGCCTTGGGCTTGTAAGAAAACTACTCATGTGACTGTAACGCAGGCAAGAGAGGAGAGGATCCATATCTGTAGAGAAGAGAAAGCTAGCAATCGACCCCGGCATGTACTCTGCATACAGACATGCGTTGAAAAACTCTCGTTTAGTTGATAAACTCGGTTAATACCGGTGTCTCGGCCTAAGACAGGAAAAAAAAGAGGAGGAAGCCTTCACAGCCCTACGCCCCATATCATCGGGCAGATCCTACAGTACTCTCATGCAAAAGAAGAGGTCAACAAGACTGATAATGGCATGTTGTACGGCTTGGCTCAGAGTTTAGCCTGATTGTGTGTCTGATTTGATTTTCTGGCCTGTGCCTCTCTGTGTCAGTAGTAGCGCGAAGGCTTCTACAAGAGGTAGGGACATGGTTGTGGCATGCGTGTACACGTATAGTGTATAGTGCCCAGAAAGTGGCTGTTATCACAAGCCAGGCATTCCATGGCGTGCTTGAGGGATAGAAAACAATAGGCCAGCTGTAGAAGCTGATTGGGTAGATTGGAAATCGCAGCCCATGTCAAGCCCAAGTGAGCAAGCGTGACTTGCGAAACGCACACATAGCGGATTCGTACGATAGAAACCTTCCTAGCATGAAAAGACACCCATCTCGCCAGCTTATCCGTTGGACTTTTCATATGAGCATAAAGCCAGTTGCCCACGACTTTCAGGGCACAGGATAGCCGTTCGCTGGCCAGTTGTCAAGTAGAGCTACTACGTAAGTGTGCGTCTTTATACAGCTCTGGGTTTCGTGAAATATCATACACTGAATATTTATTATTCATGTGATGGGCTGTCCCATGGCCATGGCCATGCCCCTCGTAGTCGTGAGAAAGGATATGTAGCAGAGAAAAAAACAGTACCCATCAAGGCACAGAAGCAATGACCTCATCTTACAGCTTGCTGTGTTTTGTTTCAGCCATGAGTAACAATGGAAGTACACCAGAAGGATTAGGTGATCTTTAATTTATCCCTGCTCCTGTTTAGAAGAGTGAGAGTAGAGAAAAGGAGAGAAAACAAAGGTGGTATGAAGCTTGTAGGAAAATCTGCTGTGGAGAGAATATGTTGAGAGAAAGACAAAACAAAGCAAGGCCTGTTAAGGATGGGGTCGACCTGCAAGCAAGGGCTCTTGAAGCCAGATTTGTCTAGTTGGGTTCGTTTAGGCTTGCGAGAGAACAAGCGACTTGTTAGGGAAAACAAAGGATGCAACACAATGGCGGTGGAGACAAAAGAGAAAACTCTCATGGGCTAGGCTGGCTGGAGAAGAGGGGGAGAAGGGATGGGCCATTTATCTGTGTTCGCCTGTAGAAAAGCAGCACATCACCACAAAATTCCGTAAATGTAGAAAGATAAGGAAGGGCTCAGAGGGGAGGGGAGGGGCTATAGATGTGCTAAAAAAAGAAAGAAAAAAAGCCGCTCATGAAGAAGAATAGATAACATGCAGGGCAAACAGAATCAAGCTAGGATATACAGGATTAGTATACAAGGCTCTGAAGTGTGCGAGCCGGGGTCAAGCTGGACAAGAGGAACAAGCCAGTTGGATCGATGGAAGAAAGGACAGTTAGAAAGAGGGGCATTAGACACCACGATAGGTAGTGCTAGAGAGTGGAGGACAAATCAGACGTGAGGAATGGGAGAGTACTATGCATGGGACTCGCAAGCTCGAGTTTTCTATTTGCCCATACTTTGCCAAGTCGCTCACTGCATGGCAGTTGGCGAGCTATTGGTCTGTTGGTCTGTCTCTTCGCTGCCCTTGGTCTTACTATTAGAGTCTAGGCCCGGTCCTAGTTGCAATGTTAGTCCTTTACAGGTCTCTGACGATACATGCATTGCAGTGTTCTGTTCTTACTTTTCAAATCGTGCGCATGCAAGCCTAATTTTGGAGTCGTTCGGCGCGCACACACCAAAAAGGTGCGTCTGTCGTCTTAGGGAAACCAACAGAAAGGCCTCGTGCCCAAGCCAGGCCAGGCGGACGTGCAGAAGAGTACAGTGCAGCGCAGTGCAGTGCAGTGCATCAACTATTTCCAGAGCCTGACCCCAACAACATGGACCCTGGCTAAGAGTAGTCCTAGTCCTCCCTCTCCCCCCATGAAAAAACTTCCCCCTTCGAGAGACACAGGGAGAAAACCACACAAGAGAAATTGGCTGCCGTTCTAGAAATCTAGGCTACCCGCCAACAGCCAGCCTCCCGTTGAAACGGCCAAGTTATCGCCACTACAACATGTTGAGCTCAAGTCCCACTGCAAGCACAAATATTAGATAGATCTTGACCCTGATTTCTTAGTAACGTAGCACACCGAGATTTCCTGCTCTAAATGTGCCCAAGTCATAGCACATGTAAATTATTACGAAGCTGTCAACCAGACTGATGACACGTCGAAACCAGACGCAAAAATTCCCCAAGCAGAAACTGAAAACCTATTCGAGTAAATATGCATACTGAAGTCATCGTACAGCCCCTCTCCACCACAGCCACTAAGTGCCCCTACACGTTAAGCTGCCCCTCATTCTCTCTACTAGGCCTCAAAAAACAGCCAATATCAGCGGAAATGGGACAAGAACGTAATCAGAGAGGAAGGACAAAAGAGAGAACAAGAGGTAGAAGAAAAGAATCAGCAATGTCGTGAGCAACCTCTCTACGTATGACAGGTAGAAGACAACCGAAAGAGGGGGGAAAAGCACTGGCAAAGACAACAGCACTATATTGGCTGATTAATGGGAGAGGAGCACCCCAGAGAAAAGAAGAGAGAGAGGAAGTTGTGAAATGGAGTAGAGAGGAAGGGGAGCGAGACAAAGGGGGGTGTCTCTTATCGAGCCTACGACACAATATGCAGAAACAGAACGCTGCTGCTGCCGCTATGGTTGAGCAAAACGCCCACGGGAAAGCCCAAGCATCCGGCTCGCACCTGGGCAGGCTTTTAGAGCAAGCGGTTCAAAACGTGCCCCAACGGTGGAAAACGCAACGTTATCCTCCTGAACCGCAGGTTAGCCACGTCGGTCTGCAGCAGCTTTACCTATGCAAGAGAGTGAGAAAAGAAGGGAAATTAGGACAAAAAAGAGAAAAAAAAAGAGGCCTGTCTTGCGTTTTCTCTCAGTTTCGCTTCTGTTTCTTCTTACAGCAGTGCCAGGGCTCAGTTGACAGCATGACAATATTAGCGGTCAGGAAATCGCTAGGGGGGTTGGCGGCCTCGTGATGGGACTTGATCTTGTTCCTGGGTCGCGCGATGAGGGCAAGGATCTAACAAAGCACATGGTGGGCTTGCATGTTGCTTTTTTGGTGAGCCGGGCAAGTTGGATGCAAGTTTTTCTCTTTCTTCACAGGGTGCCTGTCTCAAGTTCTGCATGTGGCAACCAGCCTATGACGTTATCTTGCGACTTATACCTGGGGATATAGGAGGCGGTTTGGAATAGCAGTCGGCTGCTTATATTGCTCATGGGAGAAGATCAGGAACCGGCTCTGCCACTCTAATCCGATGTGATAAGCTGCCTTGGTAGCAGGAGGCTGGTCTGAAGCGGATAAAGTTGTGGCTTGAAATGATATTGGTAAGAGAGATGGGGCCGCCCTTCCCTAAAAGATACGATGTGCCTTGCGGATCTGCAGTCTGATTTTGCCACTTGAGAGGAATTATAATCTGATAAACACGCGTAAAGCGGGCAATACGAGAGTTCATTAATCAGAAATTCGTGCTATTTCGAGCATCAACCCCATTTCTTGAGGTTGGTACGGATGAAGAACTGCCAAGGATATATTGATGACCCTTTAATCGTGCGGGAGGACTAGGCAGAGAATATAGCTTGGATATAAAATGCACCTTTTAGAATGTGCTTGTTCACCAATAAGCAGTTGTTTGGATGGCTGTTCGGTGATGAAGAGCATAGTCTAGAACAGTCTATGGTGAGGTTCTAACCCGGGTTTGTGCCTCCATGGGCTAGTGGTATATGGCTAAAGTTTTGTCTTAAGACCCGCCGATAGAGATCATACAAGCATTTCTTTTTGGCATCTTGTTTGCAGCGGATATGACACGATTCTCGCTAGCGCCTAGTAGTCACATGCCGTAGACTTTGGCGTGTTATATGCGCCGCCACCACGACGTTCCACCCCCCTCCCCCTCATGCCAGTTACACACTTGACAACTTGTACCACTTTGATACATCTCCTGACAGTCAGATCGATCATATTTGTTTAACATCCTAACGGGTTGTGCACACAAACCCAGCCCGGCGTTGTACAGTTCGTCCCTGAATACGTGTGTAACACGCGGCCGTCCCATCCCCAAGCCTGGGAGCTGACAAAGAGTTCGTATTTAATATTCGTTCCAACGTCGAGTAGTTGAAAAGACGTAGCCGTAGGTCAAATGAAAGCTGATTCATGGTGGGTATAAGGAAGAGATCAGACTCGTGGCTTACGCCAACATGCTTTGCCGCTGTCACCAACTCCCCCATCCCACCCCCAGGCCTTTGAATAAAACTTCTCTTGACAGAAGACCGCTAAGTAGCGGCGGAATCAACTTTGACGCCTTTGACCAAAGTTGCAGCTAGCAAGGTGGAAAGGAGATGAGTTATAAAGTATTTCTAAACCATATGGCTTGTCTCCCAAGCAGTCACTTGATGGATGCAGACGCGGCAAAACGACCTGCATAAGTTTGACTTGGCCGAAACTGCATGCAAATATCAAGGCCGAAATAAAACCAGCTCCACTCAAAAAAGCCATTTTAGATTGACAGAGAGACTTCAAATAGGGGCCACATGTAGATATCGTCTAGTATTTGTTCCATATAGCGACACAAGCTTAGGTAGTGCAGGAGCTGGTTGTGACATGCCCATCCTGCGTTTGGTCTCACATCCTGTCCACATTGCAGGAGAGTCTTATCTTGGCACACAAAGAGCCCGGAGACTGTGCTGTCATGTTAAAAGCTCCCATCTAATATCCTATACGGGTGTTTCGCCTCGTCAAGGTCTCTCTCGTGATTTCTATGATAGGTCCAAGCATAGGCGCATCATGACGCGGCCTAGGGCGCTCCTGTAGAAAGTGCGCTTCGACTAGCTAGCTTTGCCTTACGCAGGCCATGGAAAAGATATGTCGTTCAAGCCAGATCAAGCTTTTCCCAACCGGTCAAAATGTCTCATTATTCCCGCAGAGCTCGACTCAGACACCAAACTGGGCTCAAGGCTAATTAATCTTGCTCACTTATGATATCAGCTACACTTCGTTAAAAGTGACTAGCTAGCAAGTTCATGCGTCTTATCTACAAGGGTCTAATATAAACTATCACTGATACAAACGTGGGGTGGCATTTAACAAAGATCAACTTAAAACCACATTGAGCCTTACTCTACAAGTGAACGCAAGCTTGAGCCCTCCCATGTTCCGCGGGGTAGTGGAAAGGGTTGTGGCATCAGTGACATCCTATGAAGCCGCTCTCCAGGATTGCCAACATCACATCGGAGCATTTCGTTAACTTTATCAGCGGCCCAGAGATCTTTGATTCATTTAAATGCCCTGGGTCCCTCGTTATTGGAATGCTAGTCGGCAACGAGCTGATGAAACAGCGCAATAGGCATGTTATTATTCGAGAGCCTGTTCAGAAAATGGACCCTTCGCGGCACTTTCATCATTGTTTAAAAAAGGGTTGTGAGTATTTAGATAGGAGACTTTGCATGCTTCTTGCAATACGCTAAACAGAAGCGCTTTATTGTAAATCATATCGATGATTATTTTAATTTTGATGATAGCGATGTTTGCTACGGTCCCCTTTTGCCTGGCGGAATCATTCCTGCACTACGCAAACAAACCTCATCCGTGACATCCAAGGAAGTAAGGATAGATGTTAGGTGAGATTTCTCCCAGTGCCCGGAGACTGCAGATCTAGCATTCTAGAATCACGTGGGCGTCAACTGAAGCACAGACATCAGCCACATGATATTCAAGGACTAGGACATACTGAGCATTTAGGAAATCAGTGTCAAACACTATATTGGATCCATTGTTGATCGTTGGAAGGCGTCTTTGCCTCTTTCATTATTTCAAGGGGCATAATAGCCTTGCCACTCGTGGGTCCAAGATACTGTGCCTGATCAAGAGATACGGTGCTCTCCCTTCTCCACGGCACGGCGGCAAGCGCATTGTGGCCGTATTCTAGGCCGGGTTTCTGCTCAAGCGCATAATACAAAGACGTAATTCGAGCGGATACTGAGAGATCCTTGGCAGACTGTACTGAGATTTTAAATGTGTGTGGAGGCGTCATGGGACTTGAAAGTCTAGAGAGCATGAGTGATTGTAGCGGCCAGCTAGTGAGATTCGTGATGGCTCATGAGCTATTACTACAGTATGGCCACCAGAGAAGGGGCGCATAGCTAGAGATGGCATGGCCTAATTATGTCGCTTTTATACAATGTGGATGTTGAGAATTGCACAGGCGTGAGTTGCAAAAGCGCTTGCCATACGTATCTTTGTGTACCTGTTAGGAAGCAATGTTGTCACCGAAATGATTTGATGTCATATCGCTGCGGGAAGAGACCTTGGACGATGATGATGAGCCGTTGTTTTCTTAGAGATGGAGAAGTGGAGAAGTCGGGGGTCATCTTCACTTCTACGCTTGGGGTATATATTCAGGGCATTTCTTTCCTTTCCTTTGTTCTGCATTTCTTTGTTTTGTGACGACCATACACGAGTAACAAGCTTGCATGAGAGCACACGCGCTTCGCTCGTCGAAACTCCGTAGTCGGCTTTGCCGAGAGCTACCCCTGTCTGTTAGCCAATCTGGCGTCGCTTGATCTCAGTCATTATCTCTACAGACGTTGAAGAAATTCAAATTCAAACTACAAACTAGCCTCTTCTTCTACATGTCCAACTAACATGGCTAATATCATTTGATGCTTCAAAACCCTCCCTCCATCCCAATCTTTATTCCTGCCGACGGCTTCGAGGCCGTTCCCTCCTCAGAGGCGCTTCAAGACGAACACGGGGACGGTGTTTCCCTGCTAATATCGACGACGTGCTTACTTCTAGATATTAGGTTATTGGTAAACTTGGTTTTGGGACTACTTTGCGACTGTATGGCTAGTTCGCGATCTCGACTAAGTCATGGCAAATCCGCTAACCTTGTCCAAATCCCGACCCGCTGAAACTACTAGAACTCATGGATATGTGACACTCAAAATCTACACTCCCGAGAAAGAGGGTCAGGAAAAGTTTCAGATCTATAAGCAATCAAACCAAGGGAGTCAGTCTATGGCACCTTTGCCGTGCTCATGTAAGGAAAGACAAGCACTCTATATTTCTACGATCCCCTCTTTGAGTGGTAACCACCCGTCTCTTGTTCGCGACCCGATGGGGGAGAGGGCTAGGGACCTCCTTTATCGCAATACTAGCCATTGGTGTACTGAAGGCCTCCTCAAACTGCAAATATTTCTTGCACTTGACTACCTACACACAGAATGCAGACTTGTCCATATGTAGAAGCCTTCCCCAACATGCATTACTATAGCCTATATTACTTCAGACATTTAAAGCGATAGTATTCTCCGGGAGACAGAAAACAATTCTATTCTTGAAAGTTTTGCTCAAGCTGGGCTGAAGAGCCCCCCACTGCGCAAAATCGCCAATAACTTCCTGGTCTACACGTCGCGGCGTTTTGGCTTGCCGAAGGCGTTTGGCCCTGCAGTTTAAGTGATTTTGGCTCTCTTGTACAAGGAGATGAAAAGAGAACCGCGATGCACAGCCAAATCTCTTTAGATCACCTGAAGTAATGCTAAAGGTTGATTGGGACTACCCGGTTGATACATAGAATTCCGGAGCCAAGGTATGCTTTGCCCATCCATTCCTCTCTCATCATCAGTACTAATGTCTAGGGAATAACAGGTGTGGGATTTGTTTGAGGGGGAGATCCTTTCTGCGCTAATGACCCTCATGGTAAAGGACATTCAGCCTGGGCGCGTCTTGCAGAAGTTATGGGTTTTCTAGAGCTATGCTGCAACGCGGGAAGCGAAGCCATGAGCTCTTTACAAGCGGCGATGAGTGTTATTTTCTCTCTCGGCGCACATAGCAAGCAAAGGCTTCCGAAGACAATGTTACAGGGAAATAGAAACAGGGCATATAAATCTCGGTAGCGGTCAGTCTAGAGCTGTCGGAAGAGTTCCTTGCCGGAAGAAATAAAGACATGTTGCTAGCTTTCATGAGAGGGATGCTTCAGTGGCTGTCTGAAAACAGGGAGACAGCGAAGGAGCTACTTCAGGATCCATGACGAAATAGCTATTTAGAGAAGGTTGGTTCTTTGATATACGGTTTATGCTATGACATGTTTCATTAAATTGTATATGTCATTCTGAAAGAACGAAAGTAGCAATCCTTAACAGAGCCACGGTCTGGCAACGCCAATTGCTCCCCAAAAGGATGCTGTTGGCTCGTGGCCAATACTTAATCTCTAGAAACCCATGAATCTCCTCAGCTGGCAAGCAGTAAAAGTTTTCGGCAAGTCTAAGATCTATAGCATATGCCGAAAAAAGAGATCCAGATAATGGGATCAATGTTCAAATCCGCCAGAAACCCTTTCTCTCTTCGCCGGGCACCTGTGTCTAGATGTGGCAGCTACCTTTCAGCAGTATCTTGTGGTTTATGCCTCGAGACATAGGAAGCGGCTTAGAAAACCATTTGACCGGTTGTGCTGCTCATGGGAGATGATCAGGAACTGTCTCAGTCACTCTGATTTGGTGTCATATGCTGCCTTGGTAGCAAGAGGCTTGGCTTAAACGGACGACATTGTAATCTAAAATGATATTGACCAAAAGAGATGAGGGTGTCTCCCCCCAGCAGACAAGATGTATCATATGAACCCATGGTCTCCATTTGCTAGTTAAGTATCTCATGTCTGCTTTTCATCTACAGGATGGAAAATATGGAGGCTCTTGAATTAGAAGTATATGCTATTTCAAACACCAAGCCCATTTTTTAATATTAACATAAATGGGGGACTCCCCGCGAGGTCTAGACTACAAATAGTGCGATTGCCATTGAGGTTGAATGTAACATCCAAAATTACATCGAGGGCTCACCATTCCCGTGAGAAAACTGGATGGAGAATATAGCCTTGATATGACAAATCGCTTTTGGAGCTAGCCATCCTAGATAGTACCAATATTCCGCTGTTCATATATCGCTGCGTCGTGATGAAAAATATAGTCTAGAACATAGAACAGCCTATAGTGACTGCCCAAGTTAGTCTCCGCCTCTATAGATCAGTTGTATGTGACTGAAGTTTTACCTTGACATCCGCTAAGCAAACTAGCGCATTTCTTCTTTGGCACACCTTTTGCAACTATTATATGACACGATGCTCACTGGAGCCGAGGGGTCGCATAGTTTGTTGGCGAATTCTTGTGTAACACGCGGCCGTCCCATCCCCAAACCTATGAACTAGCGAAGAGTTCGTATTTAATATGCATCGCAGCTTTAAGTGGTGAAAAGAACATAGCGACAGCCGTGGATGAGATAAAATCCGATTCGCGGTAGGTATGAGGAATAGATCAGACTCATGACTTTTGCCAACGTTCTTTGCCGCTATCACCAACTCCCCCATCCCACTCCCAGGCTTCTATTGGCAAAAGACTTCTTACTAGCGGTGGAATCAACTTCGTTGCCTTTAATCAAAGTTGCGACTAGCAAGGTGAGAAGGAGATGAGTTTGAAAGTACTTCTACACTACTATGGCTTGTCCCCCAAGTAGTCACTCCGTGGATTCACACATGGTAAAATGGCCTGCATAAGTTTGACTTGACCAAAACTACATGCAAATACTAAAGCCGAAATGAATCAGTTCTAAGAAAGCCATTTTAGACCTACAGAGGGATTTCAAATAGGGGCCGCATGTAGATATCGTCTAGTATTTGCTCCATATAGCGACGCAAGCTTAGATAGTGCAGGAGCTGGTTGTGAAATGCCCATCCTGCGTTTGGTATCACATCCTGTCCACATTGTAGGAAAGCCTTATCTCCACGCACAAAGAGCGCGAAAACTATATCCCGATGTTAAAAAGCACATGTCTAGTATTCTATACCTGCATCTTGTCTTGTTGGGGTCTCTTCCGAGGTATCTATCAGACAGTTGTAAGCACAGATGTATCACCATGCGGTCTAGAGCATTCTCTTAGAAAGTACGCTTTGACTGACTAGCCTCGCCATACACAGGTCAAATAAAGGTGTGCCATCCAAGCTAGATTGTGATTTTTCCAGCCGGTCAAAAGGTCTCGCTACGCTCGCAGACCTCGACTTAAGCACCAGACTAGGTTCAAGACTAATCACGCCTACTCACGATATCAGTTACATTTCATTGACTACCCCTTTCATTATGGAAGGCCTCTAATTGACTGAAAAAAGAAATGCTGAAAATCTAGCCTCCGTCCCTTTGGCTTCTTCGGAAGCACCTGGAAAGCGAGCTTCTCTTTCTCTATACATATTGTCTTTAGAGACTCAATCCAGATCACCATTGACGCAAGCACGGGGTGACATTTAACAGAGATCAACTTGAAATGGAACAACATAGTTTGAGTACAATAAGCATACGCCCCCTGTCGATGATTTAACCCAAACAAACAACAACCTGTTGGCTAGTTATCCTAGTCCTACGAACCCTGTGCAACATGAAACACGCCAATCCACTATTGTACACCCCTCGTCCATGTCGATCATTCTTTGTGTTGAGACTTTTCTCTTCCCTCGACGTCCCTTCATTTCAATTATCCTTTGTCCAGAGCCTATTCAAAGCTTAGAAAGCGACGCTTCACAGCCTCTTTATTCTTTGCCCAAGTCACGCACTTTATTCTGCTAGGGTGCGCTCTTCAGGACACAGTTCATGGGAGAAATCCAAACAATAACCTACAGAAATGAGGGCTATAATTTGGCCGGCGAGTAAGCAAGAGGAGTTGGTGTTTCATGGCCCCATGTTTAGACGGTCTTTTTCCGGCGAATACTCCCGATGTCTGGGCGGTTAGACTGTGGGAAGATGCGCGCGTGTTTGTCTGTGTGCACTGCGGGCTACATCTGTGAGGAGAAGGCTCGGGATGTCTGGGATATCGCGAGCCATGTCTTTTGCATGAGTAAGATTGACCACAGCGAGCATTTGGTGGAGTACCATATTTTTAGTCCCTGTTCTCAAAGTTGCCCGACTCCCTTGAGGTAGGCAGTAACCCTTCTCCTCACTTCTCCCGCATGGGTTTCGAAGATGGTGGCTGTCGTATTGTGTCCATTGGCTGGAGCCCAAGAATGATTTTCTCCTCCAGATGTAACCCCACCCCCCTCAGTGGAGCTCACATAATTATCTGCATCTGCATCTGGATATATCTGTGCAGCTCCGTGATGATTTCCTAGCCGGACCTTGTCACTTCCAGTCCTCTAGAAGCCATGATCCTCGCCAGCCAACGGTGTCAACCAAATTGCTGTGTAGACAAAAAAAGGGCCTGCAATTTCTCCCGGCTTCGAAGAGAAGAAAACCGCCAGAAAGAGCAAGCAATGTCCAAGATGGGATGTCTCTCCTTCTTCTCCTTTCACTCCTCTACTCCTGCACATGACCCCTCTGATTGTTTCCTCCTTTGTCAGAACAGTTCTGACAAAGAAGGGTGAATATGAAGCTTACTGTTTAAGCCTGTCATGCAGGGAATTCAAATGATGAACAACAAAAGCCAAAACACTTCCGAGCAACAAAGTATTGGTCCAAGCTTTGATTGATCCCTGCTTTTCTTTTCACGACCTAGTAGCCAGCCAGTGGTTGAGATACGCAGCTGAGCTGTGGCTGCGTGTGTGCATAGGATAGCCAACCTCGATCGGTCAAAGTTTGGCGGGGTAGTCGCTAACAGGCGTAGATGGAGAGGTCTAGCGCAAGGCTCCTCTTGAAGACATGGCCCCGTACGTACTTTGTAGATCCATCCATGTCTTCCCTATTGACTCGATCGCAGCTGCCTATCTTGTGTACTAGGCTCAAGCCAGGCTTCATTCTTAGAGTTTGAGAGGCTAAATAAAAAATTAGGAGAGGGGGCCGAAGATGAGAGTGGAGATTGCCAGGCTTAAGAAGTGAGTGATAACCACATATTTCTCATGCACAAGGGACGCATAATTCTTTTATCCATATTACACAATATATATAGCCTTGGCCTACTGTCCTCCCCTCCCCCGTCCAGAAAAAAGAAGGGTCTAGACGGATAGCAGGATAATAGGATCAGCCCATTTTAGAGGGTTTATCACCGTATGGGGGGAATTGAAGGCGGACGTAGTATACACATAGATAGTAGAGCACTCCAGTGTACAAGCCCTTTTGCGTTATACAAGCACACCTACTTGGTGATGAGACGCAAAGAACTTATGGCCTACAGCCTTGAGCGTGATTGAGCCGAGGATATTTTTATCATTTGATGATAAAGCACAATAGAGTGCATACACGACCACAGGCAGTGACTGACAGGCTTGGTGCTGGCTGTCCTTGGTCAGGTCGTGATTTTCTTTTTTTTTTTTGACTTTTCCCTACTTATTGTTGCCCACTCTCGGCAAGGGACTGAGCAAGTAACATGGCTGTTTCGCGTTGCCTGGTTAGAACCCCCTCCCTTCGCCTTCGCCTTCGTCTTCGGCTCTGTGACGATTTGTCCACGGTCAGTATACTCGGGTTAAGGGCATGGAAGAGCCGGCAAACATGGAAAAGGAAAAAAAAAAAAACGGCAGTGGAAGGCTAAGATAGATGTGATGCAAAACTTCGCATAATTCGAGAAGCTGTCATAGAGCTTGTACGCGAGCGGCGCTTCTCACTTTGAAATCAAGGCCAAACATAAAACAACGGACAGCAAAAAAAGGCACAGCCCAGGGGAGAGAAAAATTAACATAAAATCAAGACAAGAGAATGTCATAAACAATGATAGATGATAGTATGGCAGCTGTTGACAGCTGGTTTGTAGGCCACTTACACAGACTGGCAGCTGCCAACGTGGCTTGACTTCGTTTCATCCTCGCTTGACGGAAATGCGCCATAGTTGTCACGTCAAACTAGGAGCCGAAGAGAAAAAATATAGCAAAAAGGAAGCAAGGACAGACAATAAGCAGAAGTAAAAGCACAGACAATTTGCTTACATCTCTTGCGGCTGTGGCTGATAAAGAAGAGAAATCCGCTGTAGGCGATATCCTTCGTAAACGCTTAAACTTGTCCAGCACAAAGACAACAACAGGAGAGTGAGAAGAAAGGGAGAGAAGGCTAAGCGAGAGATACAGGTTGAAGCATAATGCTTTGGTATGAGAGACGCCGGCTCAAATCTCAGTTGTCAAGATATCCCTAAAATATTTCAATGCCAGAGAGCAAGAGGCTGGGGGCGAGGAATTACAGCAGTACAGGTGATTGTGTGCATTTTCTTTTCATCTCTATGGAATGAGGGAGGCTGTTCAGCAGCAAGGAGTCTTTGTTCCAGCATGGGCCTGGCAGGCCAGGCAAGAAAGATAAAGAAGTCCGGAAACATGACTCTTCTCCAGCATGTCTCACACCATCTCCCCTGTTTCTTCCCGACTTGCCTACTTCGCCCTTCCTTGTTTTTTCTTTTCTTCTTTTTTTAATCTGCTGCAGGCAAAGAGATGTAACGGAATACGGCTGCTTGACAGTCTGCAGACAGCAGAAGAAAATATAATAGTTGGAGAGGTTTAGGAGGTAGTATGTGGCAGGCAGCAAACAGCAAGAGATGACAATTTATCACTCTCCGAAATATTTTGTCTAGTCAATGGCCGATCACGACTTTTCCCTGTCTTCTAGCGCCAGGAAAAGAAGGCCGGAAGAGAAGATAAACCCCGGGGATGAGAAGAATATACAGACCGGCCTGTCGTTGAATTGCATGGGAGGGGGAGACAAAGCCAGGGAATATATGGTTGTTACGGCCGTAAGAACGCCGGGCCCTGCAACTGATCAACTCTTGTTCTCGTTTTTGGCCTCCCTTTAGACGTTTCCTCAGTGTCTAGCTTGTATTTTCGGCGATTGACTCTTTTCCAGCCAGCAGGATAATAGCTCCACATAAAGGGAGACTCATATTGCCCCCTGGCAGGAAACCGGTACAGCAAGCAGGCAGACCTGGCTAGCCTGCGACATGAATTCTAGCTCCATTATGGTGATAGCGATCGTCATGGTTTGATGTAATCTTGCTCTCGGTGTAAGGGAAAACAAAGGAAAAACCTGCTAGGAAGAAGACGGCTTGAAAAACATGGTATTAAGCGGGCGATTCTTTTCTGTAGGATGGAGAGCCTGATGTGCAAAGGAATAGAGGAGAGGGCTAGGGGAAGGAAAGACTTCATGTAGGGATAGTGAGGAGAGAAAGAAACGGATGAGCGACGGGGGTACGGAATGGAAGAATCCGGGATATAGAAGCTGTTCATCATTTAACGGAGAGAGAAGGGGGAGAGGATATTGAGTCTAGTATGAGAGGAGCAACAAGGACGAAGATATGGAATGCTTCAAGGGAGAGATCATAGAAGACGGAGATTACAGAGTTGCGCTTCTATGAGAGGAGGATGAGAACAAGCAAGCGAGAGAACATGGTAGAAATTCTGCGGAAGGGAGAAAGATGGAAGAGACAGAAGGAAGAATCAAAGAAAATAGGAGAAGCAGAAGGAGGGAAAGAGAAGCCGCCCTTCCTCCTTCATCTTTACCCAGAGACAAAGTCAAGGAGATGAAGCATTGCAGCAGATGTCCGCTGGATACCACAAGAAACCAAGAAAACAGAAAACAGCAAAAAGGGATGAGACGTGCATCCATTATGTATTTGCAGGAAAATGACCAGATAGTTTCAAGAGAAATTTGTTATTCAAAAAGGAACGAAACAGCGCCTTAATTTTTGGCCAGAACAAGCAAATAAAAGCAGAAGAAAAGGAAATCCAGATATCGTATATCATAAACAAAACGCCGAGTTGCCCCCCCAGAGAAAGAAAGAAACAAAAATAAGTCAAAGTCCAAAGCGCCCAAGAAAAGAAAACAGACAAACAAGGGAAAGGCAAATAGTACACCGGTGTCCCGTACCGTCCATGAAGCCAAAGCCAACAATAGCCCACACCGTCCCCCAAACATAAACAAGGCCAAGAACCTAGAATAAAGAATAGACAGAGAACAGAATATACAAAAAGGAAAACAAACATCACCAGCATACGGCTGCCAGTCGCTTAAGCATGCGGTGACGTGTTTCTGCTCCGAGCCACGGCTAGCACAGTCACACTGGAATCGCAGCCATGGCACCCACGCTCATGGCGCTTCATGTTGCTGCGCACGCTAAAGGCCTTTCCGCAGCCTGGGTGGGCGCACTTGAAGGGCTTCTCGCCCGTGTGAGAATGCATGTGGATGCGCAGCGAAGACGGTCTGGAAAAGGCCTTGCTGCATGTCGGGCAAATGTAGCGGTCCTGGCTCTGGGGAAAGGCAGCAGCCGAAGCTGGTGATATGTAGTGGTGGTGCTGCCACACGTTGGCTCCAGGAGTGGCCATGATAGGCGGGAACTGAGGCAAAGACATGTTAGTCGAGTGGCTTATCGACGCAAAGACCGGGGAATTAGGCTGGAGGCTTACCTGAGGCAGAGGACGCTGATAGTACATGCCAGGCATGGTCTGGGTTGTGGGAGCAGGAGGATAGAAGGGAGGCAGGCTGTAGGTCGCTGTTGCCGGCGCAGGGCCATAGTTCTGGGCAGGTGCGGGAGTGGTGTTGTAGATTTGCTCAGGCTGCATCTGGGGCTGGGGCTGCATTTTGGGCATAGCAGGTCGCGAGTCCTCCAGCGGGGGGGTTGTCTCATAGTAGTAGCCAGAGCTAGAAGAGACGCTGCTCACCGAGTGGTGATGCTGGTGGTGGGACCGTCCGGGGTGGTACGCGTCGAAAGATGGCTCGGGGACCATAGGAGGCGTGGGAGGCATCGACTTGCCAGCATAGGAAAACTGCACAGACGATGACCGAGACTCAGTACGAGAGGGCGGAGCAGGAGAGCCAGCTAGACGGGACATGTTAGAATATTGACGACACAAAGAAAGAAGCACAAAGCAAAGAAGGACGCCTTACCATGAGACGACGAGTCACTGATGGGTGAGCCTGCATCAGCGAGGCCCAGGAGGTTCGAGATAGATGGCAGAGAGCACTTGGTAGAGTCATCTGCGGGAGGCGAAGGGGGAGGCTGCATGTAGCCGTAGCGAGAGTTGACGTAGGCCATGTTGGAAGAGGCAGAGTAGGGCATTGGCAGAACGGAATTCATTGTAGTAGTTGAACTAGATTTGGATGTGGTTGTAGGTGAAGAGTGGTGATAGTAGGTAATGGGAGTGGGAAGTCGATATATATATGTATATGGATATGGATAATAGTAGGTGAGGATGAGGGAGAGCAGATAGAGGTTATTAAGTAGTCCCAGGTATAATATATATATCCGTTGTAGATATGGTTGTTTTGCTAGAGGAGAGGACGGCAAGTCTTATAATGCAAATTAAATACAAGCCGAAGATGAAAGGGTAAGAGGGAGGGGGGGGTATGCAGGCAGGCAGATAGATTAATATAGTAAGAGTAAAGGAATAATAAAGGCCTGGGGGAGAGTTCAATTCGTAGATGGTCAAATGAAGCAACTCAGATTAAGACGGGACAAAGAGAAAAAAGAATAAAGAAATAGTAAGTTGGATTGTTGAGGAAACACAAGTGATAAGACCAGAGAGCCGGCTGGAATATATTATATTGTGAGAGGATATTGGTGGAGAGTGATGAGATGTTGTTGTTGATGGTGATGATGAACGAGATTCAAGTAAAGACATTCGAAGAAGATGGGGACGAGCCGGGCTATATAACAATGACAAGAAGTTTTCCCATCATAGTAGAAAGTCTCTCTCTCCAAGGCTTTGATGGCGGAGGGCAATAAACAAATGCCTTAATTTTTCTCTTTTTTTTCAAGGCTTATACTTTGTTAGCTTCCCTTCGCTCCTTCGTTCTTCTCTGGTATTAACCTCATCGGTTGCAAGAGGAAGAGGAGAAGAAAGCAGACAGGGGCTAGGTGTAGAAATAACGGGGTGTGTACATTTTACGCCTACTTATGTACACCTCTATCACTTAACAACCCCTCCCAATCCAAATACACTCCCATTGACACACACCATACACTATCATCCTAACACTTCATCCATA
>JAXCEX010000304.1:0-24134 GCA_038382965.1 Ceratocystis huliohia
AAGGAGCGATGGCCCTGTGAGAGTATTTTGCCACAAAAGTAGAAAGCACAGGCCGCTCCAGGGTCTCTATCACTGTTGATTGAGCAATCTGAGTAGGCCCATAGCGGTTTTTTTGAAAAAAAAAAAAAAAAAAAAAATTGTACCCGAGTGATACATAATGCCTACTGAGTGCCGAAAATAATGTAAAGGGGACATGGTCTAGTGGTATGACGGATCCTTAGCATGTTCGGGGTTACAATCTCGGCGCTCGCTTGGATCAGGTCCGGGGTTCGATTCCCCGTGTCTCCATTTTTTAGTCCCTATGTATAAGTAAACCTCCTAATTTTCTTATCCGAGTGCTATTTCGACCTAGAACTGCGTTTTCTTTTTTCCTACCTTCTTTGTCACTGCCGATAGCACTATGTAGAGCCTCAAGCATAGATCTCAATCCAGTCTAACATATCTCACATGTAACAAGACAAGGCACAGCATACGCATCGACAATTAAATTATGTCTTTATTAATAGCATCGAACAGCTAGCACCAAACAATGGCTCTCAAGGCGGTGTTAACTGGCCTGGTACGATTCTTCATCAAGCTACACACAAGTATTTAATGTATCGATTCGGCGATATCACGCTTGAACAAAAGCCGAGGAGCATCAATCTTATATCTAATTTTGAGTCCTTTCAAGGCAACATAAATAGCACCATAGTTTGTTTACCTTGCGTTTTCTAAGCTCAGACCAAATTTTAAAGCGAAAGAGGCCATCACAGTATCCAGCTATCAAACAATACCAGAAAGAAACATCATAGATGATCATGGCAAGTCACATGTCCAAATAACCCAAGCGGGACTGTGTTTATTTTGCCATAGCTCTCTTCTGACGCAACTTCACTTCATCCCCTCACACACGCATATTGTTTTTCTCCATTTCTATCAACCCTATCATCTAAACAGCCTCAAGATGATCTCTCTACTCTAATCTTCACTCCCACAAACAATTGAATCAGTATGAGAGAGATTCCTTCCTGCACAAAATGCCCTAATGTTTTCTATATTACCTGCAGGATTCCAACAACGTACTGTGTGGCTTGGTGAGAAATGCAGCGACTACCAACGACTCATACTATGGTGTCAAACGAGTGGCTTTGACTTCATATGGTCAGAAAACAGCGCCTCGGGCAATAGTCACATGGAATAGATTATACTGACACCTGAAAATCCTGCCCAATGAAGAGACGTTACCTGTCCGAAATTACTTCGTCGTTGCTCCAGGCAAACAGCTCTAGCGAATGTCAGGTGCTTCTGGTGTCTTCCCCAAGTGTAAGCTTAGTTTCTCACTGGAAATAGATGTGTCAAAGGAGATAATATACAAGGAGACAACGCCACCCACCCCTGAAGAATAGAAGGAATGTGGGCTCTCTGATCGCCTAGATATGTATAAATAGTCCGATGATCATAAGACAAGCACCGCTAGCCTCAATAATCGTCAGCGTGTACACATTAGCTACCATTTACAGAGGATCATGATACCGAAGGCTGGAAGATATCAGGGCAATCTCCTTCCTAGGTCAGCCCCCAACTATATGCCCAAGTCAAAGCCTCCTTGCGTTCGAAGTTATGTTCCACCCACAGGTCATTTTTACAGTGATGTATTCGGCAGTTCTGCTTCATTTTCTTCCGCCCACTCCACGACAACTCCGACACCATCAAATTGCGAGTGCTAAATCGTCTCAGCAGCCCCCAATAACCGTCTATGATAGTAAGTACTCTACGCATTTTGCGTGTCATATACTAGTTAGTCAGCACGTGTTGCCGAAACTCACGTCCATTCGTTTACTTTCTAGTAAGTGAATACAGCGTAAGAAAATAAGGTGCAAATGCAAGAAAGGAACTTCGGGTCGCCCTACCATCAAATAAGCAGCCTGATTGATAAATAAGAGGCATAAAATTCAAGTGCCTACAGAGGTCAAAGTGTGCCAAGAGCTGCATGTTTTCAAAGATTACCGGTAAAGCTATGTAGACGCCTTTAGCAATAAAACAAAAATAATGAGGCCAATCAAGCAATCAGTAGTATTCACGACAACAAAACATAGGTAGAATGAGGTAAGTAATGCGTGATGGAGGAGATCAAGCCTTCAACATGTCATCATCACGTTACGACAACCACGGCAAGCACGTACGCTAGGTTTGGTTGGGCAGTCCGTACATGCACCGCTAGGGGTGCAAATAAGATCTGTTATGTAAGCTGCATTCTGTGTGTAAGAGATATCTCTTGCATATCTCTTGCACACACACGGAAATAGCATTCATTTAGGCAATTGAAGAAGGAGGTTAAATTGCTGTAAGTAAAGCTATTCAATACATCGTATATCACCTATTTGCTATATACCAATCTGCCTGAGGCCGTGAAGAAAACACAACACATTATCGTAACATACGGCAAACACGATACAAGTAAATCACTTTAACGCCCGTAATATAAAGCAGAGCTTTTCTTCTTAGAAGAATTTCCCTATTCCTCCACTATAGACCATTGTCAACATGAGTAACCGCAACCAAAGCCAGCGTCAGAGCCGTCAAGACTTCCCCATCTTCGTGGATAATACAGCAACATCAGCAGGGCCTTTGACAATAAACCAGAACAACCAGTTCATCCTACGGCCTATTGCAACTAATTAACAGGGGCTACCTGGAGAACGCCTTGCTCAACCATCAATAATCCCATTTCCTACTGAACTATGGAGGGCTTATAATACCTTGCCAACAGATCCAACCTCTCCCACCAAGCTCTATGCAGATCCCCAAGCACTTGCAAGAGTCCAAAGCACACAATATCCTCCTCAGGGGCATCCTATTACTACACAGATGCTGCCATTCGGTTATCAGCTTAGTGGAGTGTGGCATATTGGGTATCTCAATGACGTTGTTCATCAACGCAAACTATATAAAGAAGGGGCATCTTGTACTTATTGGTCTTGTATGTACAGTCCAATATAAGCACTTCAGGGTATAATTTAACATATCCTAGTGACTTTGGATGTGCGGAGAATACTACTGAAACTCTATCACTCTCGTCAAGACGAATTCGACTTCAGAGGCCCTCGCTCTCAAGCTGATCAGCAAGAGCATGCATATTGCTTTGACCTCGAGTAAGCTCCCGTTTGCCCCGTGCAATGCAATTGTAGAGATCTTGCTGTGTGGCAAGTGTATTCGAGTTCTCGCGTAAGTGAGATCTAATCTCCTTTGGCGCAATACCGGCATTGGCGAGTTGCTGGACTAGTGATTCGTCCTGGCTTGATAGCTGACGATGTGTTGGATGTGCTAGTTGACTGAAGCTTGGTTCGTGATTGTGTAGATCAAAACCAGCTCCAGGGCGATACCTCAGACTCCATGTAGTCCCACACAGACTTTCCTTTGCTAGGACAGACAAGCGGCATCCTGTACGGCGTGATGTTGTGTTCCGCAGTTTTTTCTTCGAGGCTAGGGAGGAAGGACGACGCCCTGCTCCACGGTCACAGTTGAAGATAGTTATATTTCTTCTACTGACAGTCTGCCTGGATCTTCCGACCACAAAGGCATAACCTCGTGGTGCAGCCCAAGCATTAATTGCTGTACGTAGTTCCTCCCATGAGTGAAACTCGCCTTCGGGAGGAAGTACATCATCAGGGAAACAACGAGAAACGGCAATTGGGTTCATTGTAGCTGAGAAAAGGTGCGATAAGTTGAATTGAGGTTGTAGAAGCTGCTGGACGTTGAAATGCGTGTTCAATTTACGATGTGTTACCCTTTTTCAGCTTACATAATAGATCTTATTTGCACCCCTAGCGGTACATGTACGGACTGCCGTTTGGTTGGTGCAATCTGCGTGCTATTTAACCAATGTTCTGCCGCGGTTAGGCACCACCACAGGCTATAGCCCTACTTTAGTCGGTCACTCGGTACAAACTTGTCCTCAACAACAACAACAACAAACTTGTCCTTTATCATTGTCTAGCCCTGTGAGAATATAGGTCCAGCATGTCCATTAAGTTTTCCTTACGGTTCTATCTTTTCCCTCACTCTCAAGTTTCGTTGCCCCTTTTCCTTATGTGACGGCCTTTCTGATAAGAACGATGTTCTATTAGTTTATCTGTGTTTCAACCGGGGTTCTCCCGGGTGTATGCTTTCAGCCAGCTTAGTGGCCAAATCTCTACAAGCCCGGCCAAATAAGGGTGACCCAAGATCAGCTAGATGACTAAGCATTCATCACCCCGATCTCCGATAAATGATAAATGATAAATGCGTTATTGCTATCTGCGAGACATCAGCTACTTGTTAGCTTACTCTTAGATGCGCCATCATGACTCGACTGACTCAGTAAGGTTGCGCACTTTGCCCTAGACCCTTTTTTCTTAGCGAGCTGAGTCCCCCTTTGCCTGTTTGTGCCATTCCTTCATGCTATCAACATCCATCACGATCTAGCAGTCCCATTCCAGCTGGCCGTCTAAACCCATCATATCCTAGGCCGCGTATGCTTTTAACGGTTCTTTATATTCATCATCCAGAATGTGCCTTGCTGTGTTCTAACCAATCTCCCCTAACAGCCTTTGGGCACTTTTGCCTCCAGCAAAGGTGGTTTGGCCGCCGGCCTAACTACTCAAATTGTGATACAGCAGTCTGCAGCAAGCATAAAGGCAGCACTGAGATGCTAGAAGAATGCACTTATCTAGCTCCGTAGCACAGCTCGGTCTTTCAGTATCCCTCTGGCCAGCGGGCTCGGGCAATATCGCCAATCCAACCACTAGCCGAATATCGCTGCATTTTGGAAAATCAAAACTGCCTTTCCTCTCCCTGGGGAATGGCGCCAAGGATTTTTACTCTCAGCTGTGGCGGCATGGCCGAGGCAGTTGAGCTTCCTCTCCCGCTCTCCGACTACCAAATTAACTGGCACTATTAGTGCTCATCAGAGCTCGCAAAGCTCTACCTGGATAGAAATAAGCCAAACGGAATGGGACATGAAAGGGAGAGGCCAAAGGTCAAGTAAGGTAATGCCAGGTAATTTCAGCCAAGATGCCTAGGCCTAGAGTAGCTTCATTGGCAAGTTGCCCAACAGCTAGCTAAACAGCTACCTAAACATGAATAGTATGTGCTAGGTCTGGACCGTGCCGAGAGCAATTTGTCATGAAAGTGAGATTTTGGTGATTTCTGCCGTCTCTGGGTGAGGCTGTTTGTGACAGTGCTTAACTGCGCGCTAGCTACCTTGATGGCCGGTTTTCCCACCCCCCTCCGCCTCCAACTCTCTCCAATCTGTTAGGCTATCAGTATGATATGGCTTTGGTGTGGAGATACGCCTTTCTTCTCCTACTGAACAGCCAGGACGCCGAGCAAGACCGTAACAAACCAGTTCACTTAGTGGCAAAACTACTGAGTCAGGGTTGGTCCCTGATGGCCGAGAAACTGTGCTTGCGCAAGTCTTGCTTTGGGGCGATTGGCGAAATTCACATTCAACATCCGAACTACCTCCCTTCCATCGAGGAAAGACAAAGAGCTCTTTTTCATGCCCAGTCAAAGTAGAACAAGCCTCATTTTCTACAACACAAAGTGTCTATTGCCAGTATGTACATGGAGTTTCTTTCTTTCTCATATAAAATAAGCGTCCTCTATCTTTCAACAAGTCTATCTTCTGCAGCTTCTACGGCATAATTTCCATTCGGCAGCGACAACAGCCTCTAATCCCATGCCAATTGCGGAAGCCCCACATCGCAGCACCCAATATAGACCGCTTGCACTCTTGTTCTCTCCCTGCCACTGTCTCTCCTCCCCAGTATTACATCTACGCTCTTTGTACTAGTCCACAAACCTTTAATCGCTGCCTGGACTTTTTTTTATATTTTTTTTCCAAAACGAAGAGAGAAACGCAAGCTAACGAACGCCCCAATCTTACAAGTAAAGGTAACTAAGTCGCCGGTCATGCTCTCCAGAAATTTGAGGTCCGTATCTTAGCTCCAGGGCCTACGAATCAGGACACACATAGCACCACTTGATTAACTCGAGTAAAGGAGCTAAGGCATTGCTATAGTATCCCGGCTACCAGCTAACCCACAGGAAGTCAGCTCGCTCAGGATTCGTTTTGTGGGCACATTCAAGCCATAAGGGGCTTGACAGACCTGAGATAATAGCGAAGTGCCGTACCGTGCCGAAATGCTGCGTTTCTGTCAGTCGCCAGGGTAAAGGGGGGGAGGGGGGGTGTAACGCCCGCGTTTCGGTCTAACAATATCCCCGCATGCGGGAAGCCATGTCTCTTTTCAACCTCGTTTTCTCACATCTTACTGAGCCTGTCCAATTCTCTCTTATCCGCCTTCATTTGCTCTAGGCCCCGTCTTCTGGGTTTTGTCGTCTCTTTTCCTATTTAGTATCTCAAGACATAACTGGGAGTCCTCACAGCCTCTTCTAAAATACGGAAGGGGCCTCGGGCGTAAGGCCATATTCTTGAATGACTCGACCTGATCATCCGGGTATTTGCCTTAGGATATGCCAAGAAATTTTCAGACATGTACATCTGGTTCGCCTTCTCACATTAGGCAGAGAATGATGCCCGGATTTCTCTTATACTCAGCAAGAGGAAAATAAAAAATAAAAAAGAACTCACATTCACTTCCCTGCTAGTGAGAATCATCAGGTCATGCTACCAAGCTAAACCGCCTTTCTCTTCTCTCGGTCAGACTTGGGGGAAGCATCAGTCTTTCTCCAAATATCCCAAGACCATGTTCTATTGCCCTGTCACCGAGAAAAGAAAAAAAAGGGCGCACAGCGCAGAGCAGCCAGCAGTGAATGAAGCAAGACAGTACTCGGACGCTACAGTTGCATTGTGACATGTATCCATCTAATGGATCCGTCTCATCACAGCCTCGCATCCACCAATGGCGAAAACATTGGTTCCAAAGGTCGAGGCCTTCCATCATCCGTCTCGTGTTTTTATCCAGCATTTATGACAGTGGCTCATCTGCTCGCCTACAGTATAACCCTGCTTCTGTTGATGACAAAAACAGTCAGCGCCCGTCCCATGCTTCATGCATCTGGACAAGGGGCCTTGTCATGCTGTTAGCGAGACAGGCTGCCCATCAACAAGGGCTGGTAACCGACGTAAGCTCAGACCGAAGCAAACATTGCCAGTGAGCAGCTCTCACAGCCCTTGTAGGCGATTGGTTGACGTGCACATCACACTCGCCGATGCTCGCGTTTCCACAGGCTTGCAGTCGCGCTGTATCCGGGCAGAGGAGACAGAAATGAGTTAGGTCGCGGTGATGGGAGCGCAAGATCTACACCGAGGTCTTGCCTGTAGAGGCTGTCTAGTTAAGCCAGCCGTTGGAAATACAGGCAAGGCAGGAGCTAGTTGAATGACATGTATCAGATTTAAGCGCATGGCTTGAGGCGTCAGGGGTGAGCATAGAGTTTTGGGTACAGGTGTGCGTGTTGTGGTGCCTATTTACACCTGGGTCTCTGTCTCTCGGCGTCAATGCTCACTGTTCACGCCCGATTGTAGTCGCCATGAACAGGCCGTGCGTCTGCGGACCCAGGATGCGGGAGTCTTGGCCCGCATATTACTGGTTAACCGGGGCGGCTAGAGGCAACAAATGCTAGCATGCAGAGCATACAGAACAGCATCCAAGGCTCGTGGTCCACACCTGTCCCTCTTGTTGTCTTGTTTAGCTGTCGTTGTCGGCCGTGTTGCCTCTTGATATCCAGTGTTCCTTTTTTGTCTCCTCGTCTGTCTCCTTCTCATCACCTTGCTTCTCCATTTTGGCGCCCAACAGCCCTTGTCAAGTCGTCCTTCCACCTCAACAAGTCCTGGCTATTTTCTCCCCTGTTGTTTCGTTTTCTTACCATGTTGAGAACTTGGCGAGGCTTGTTGAGATGAGAGAAGACAAGGGCATTGTGTTTGCCCTGTTCCGCTGCCACAAGATGGCCACGGATGAAGGCCCTAGCAGAGTATCAAACGCTGGGTGGGGGGGGGTTGATTGAACAAGATGCTGTTGGTGTTCGTGATGCAATTATAAACAATGAGATGACAAAGCCCCTCGTGAAAGGCACAGCGAGCCTGCAAAACGCAGCGTTTCTGTTCACCTTAGGGTTTGTTCACGACTAGCTGCTGAATACTAGGGGGCCTTGGAAGAACTCGACGCTGGCGAGAGATGAAGTTACGGTGGAAGAAGTAGAGGAAGACGACAGATTTTGCTTCCTATTTTTTTTTCTCTTCATCATGTGCGCATATATTTGGCCACCTGATTATATTGGTAGTCTATTGGCATATTAGTCGTTTGTTAATAGGTAACGACGTATATCAGTGTTTGCAGCTGGGGAAGCTTGGGCACAGCTTCTCAAGGGACGACCAGCTTGACTTGCGTTTGGTCTCGTTGGGAGTTGGTGATCAGCTCCTCAAGGTAGAGTCTCGTATTTTCAAGCCCTGCCAGCCTGCCAGCTTTCTTGTTTGTTCTGAACATGGAATTGTTTCTCTCCAAGCGAAAAGAGACAAGAAGTGGGTGGAGGGAAAAAGAAAACATACCTATTTTTATTTTTATATTGGCGGCCATAAATAAGATGATCATCTGCGTGAGGCAGCATAGGGCGGACACAGCAAAAGAAAACAAGGAAAATCTATACATAAAAGGAAAGAAAAAGAAAACAAATAAATTTCTTCCTTGTGAATAACATCGGCCAAAATCAGACCATCCGGCCTCAGTCGGCAAAAGATTTGAAAAAGTGTTAAGGTGAGAACCCAGTCCTCCCTTGTTCTTGGGAAAGAATGAAATTAAAAAAAAGAAAGAAAAAAATACACCAACAAGGTCACCACACAGAAACACGTATCACTGCAAATAGAGCTAGTGAGTGGTCAATGGCAGACAGAGGAGCAACAACACACGAATGCTCCGGTTGGCGGTGTCTTCTTCTTCCGTCTGGTACGTATGCAAAGCTAGAAAGCGCAAGTATGTGCGGTAGACACGAACCGTCCTACTAACTCCCCATATGCAAGGCCGCAGGAAATAGCAACGAGTTTCATCTGCAACGAAAGACAGGGGGAGACGGGGGATCAGAGCCTTAGCTTGAGGCTGCTAGTGCCACCCAAAAATACATGCTACACGGCCTTCTGGGTTTGGACGCTGGTTTGAGTACGCACTAGCTCGAGAAGCTCTCAAAAAGAACGGAGGATGAGAAGCATGTAGAGACGAGGGGCTGCTAATTTGGAATTTGGGATTTGGACACAAACCCGATTGTTAGCAAAACGAAGACACCTGCCAGAAACAAGGAGGATATCCCCACCCTTCCCCTCCTTTTTAATGTCCTTGGTGTATGCACTCACATATCTGCTATTTTGTTTCCATATGGTGATGCCTGTGAGGGGGGTAGAACGGAGGAGAAACTGGCGGTTTGACGGGACATCTGCACAGGACAATCGGCTTGTTAGCCAGCAGGCCTCAGCTAAGCTTGCACGTCGCCAACATAGACGTGTTCTGCTATTGCAAAGACATGCATGCATATGCACACGCCGCAGTCGTGGTATATTCATGCTATTATATAGTGGCCTCAGACACGGCATTGTTGTTGGGTGCTCGCTTTCGTGGCCTGGTTGTGCTGGCTGGCCTTCAAGATGGCAGAACAGCAGCTAAGGACGACGGGAAAGAAGAGCATTGGGTTGGGCTACCGTGAAAACGACGGTTCTCCAAAACGCAATCTTTGAAAACGGCACATGTGTGAGCATGTTTGCACTGCGGCAGCAGCTAACAACAACACTGCTACGCCCCTCCCTTTCTCACCAAATAGAGGCGGCGGACAGGCTGCGTTTGAAGGTTGGTGGTAAACATGCCCATAGTTTTGCTTCCTTGTGCTCTAACGGACTGTGCTAGAGCGTGAAGCTCTGGTGTCCGCCCCTGAGTAAGAACTTGGCGGGTTTTATCGTGGACTGCCGAGAAGGGGCTAAATCCGGTGTCCTAGCCAGAAAGAATCAGAGAGTGAGACGCTGCTGATCCCCCAGAGCTTTCTTTGTAGTTTCTATATGAGGCCTAGCTTTAGGGCTGGACAAGGGATGGGGCCTGTTGGCTAGCACCATAATAGGAGGGGGAGAGAAAGAGAGAGGAGGAGACGTGGCCAGGAAGCAGAAAGCAGTTTGAGAAGGACGAATCGTAGCAGAGAAGGACATGCACGGCAGTATAGGGCAGTTAGTTCGTGCTGTCTCAGGTTTTTTGTGCACAGGATTGAGAAAACAAGGGAACCAGGGGGGAGGATGTCCAAGAAAAGTCTAAGTGGTAGCGCAGAGTAGCCATGAACGTGGGCAAGAACGTGGGAAAAAAGACGAAAAAAAGGAGGACAGAAGAAGGCCTGCTCGGCCTGTTCATTTATTCTCTGTGATTTGTTGAGGGAAAGAAAAATAGAGAAAAAGAAAAAAGACAGCCTGTCACGAGGTCGCAACACTCCTTGTGTGGCCAGTGGGCTGTGTATTTCCCCCGTCTTGTACAGCCTGTGTTTTGAGAAGCATTGAGCCGGAAGCCAGCCCAAGGCTCCAACACCGTTCGTGAGCTTCTTCTCCGGCTTGTGAGGTTTGAGGGAGTCCTAAAAACAGAGCTTGTAACACGCTACTTGGACACCAAGAGGCCACGCAAGACATGCAGCAAGGCAGGCAGAGTTCCAGTCTGGTCCAACCCAGCCCAATCTCAATCTCAGCCCTCCTACCCTACCAACTGGCATTCTTTTGATCCGGCGGACTCTCTTTCACGTTCTCTTTCCTGGGATTCCCTCACACCGCTTCGGGGGAGAGAAAAGTTTTCAAATGTGTGTCAGGCTGTAAGAGTAAAATGAAATTAGACTGAGTCAAAGAAGGCAAAGAAAACGAAGGAGAGAAGAAGAGAAGGACATGTTGGCGGCTCAACATCAACCACAACAACAACAACAACAACAACAGTATGCAGGTCGTATGCGATATGTACAGGCATTTATCTTATTTTTTCTTCTTCGGCGCCTAATTCTTTGGCTCATATGCACTTACATGCATTTGCTTGCATGATTTGCAATGCACCTCTTATTAGAGTGAAGAAAAATACTAATTCTTCATACCACCTCACCTCACCTCACCTCACCTCACCTCACCTCGCCTCACCTCACCTCATCTCACTTCACCCCACCCGCCAGAAACCAACCAACACTCTGTGCCAGAAATTAAATCTGAAATTGAGCTGAACGCTTGGCCATCCCTAGAAACCCATCATCCACTTTGCTGGTTGCTTTGATCCAGGGTCTCGTGACTCCCAGCCTGGCCTTGCCTTGTCACCTTCAGACGGTAATATCCAATGTGTGTGGGCGAGTAGCCTTCTTTTCTCCTTGTCTCTCCGGCTCATTTCTTGTGTCGTAGATGTGGCAATCTTCCCCGGGAGAAAGAAGGATGAAGAAGCCATAAAAGACTAAACCACGCACACAAAGCATCGTCAAGTCTTGCTTTGTGGGAGCACTCGGACGGGCCAAACATCAAAGAGCTTTCTCTTTAGTCCAAACGAGCAACTAACGCGTACACTAAGTTCAAAACGAGCACAAGTTTCCCCAATTCTTCACGAAATCCTTTAGGCTCGGAGGGTCAAAGTCCAGGGGCCTTCTCTTTTCTCTTCACTTTTTCCTTCTACCTGGACCCGAGCGGTAACTATAGTCCCTACTTTCGCAGCCCAACGAATGGCAAGCCGCCCTTTTTTTATTTTTTCTTCCCTGCCTTTACTCTTACCTGGCATATCCTGGGACAGATCACCATTGCATGGCTTGCAAGCAAAGTCGGTCAAGAAAGACTCATTAGGCAACAGGGAGCTTCCCGGTTGTGGTGTAGCTGCAATACACGGTGAAGCTTAGTACTAGTTTGTTGTCTCTATCAATTTCGTGTCTTATTGTGCCAAGGCTGAACAGGGAGTCTGTTTCTGGGACCAAAAAGGGCAGTGAAAATTCTCACAGCAAGAGTCGGGTACACACAAAGACGGCAAAAAGTGCATCGTGGTTAATCTCCCTACCGTCTAAAACCCACCGGACGGACCTCCAAAACGCAGTGTTTAGGAGGTAACGCAGGACTTATGGGCGTCTGTGGCCTGCCGCTTTGAGTTACAACGGAAATGAACGGCAAGTCTAAAAACGAGGCCAACGGACTACACAAGAACAGGATTTCTTCCTATCCCTCATACATCGTGGGTGGACTCCGCATTCCACGATCTTCGAGAACACTTAAGAACACAGCGAATGCTAGGGTTAACCGAGCCCAGTAGGGTTCGCGCGTGTAGGATACTTGTGATACTTGTTGTGCTACCATATAAACGCAAGGACAACATTTCGCTGACTTTATCTTATTTCCTTTTGTGCTTTTCAGCTTGCCTCTCTTCTGCTCCAAGGCAGCCCCTTTCATGTAAAGTTCCGTTTGCACATGTGAAGATCGAAAAATGAAAGGAAAGGAAAAAAAAGAAAAGAGAAAAAAAGGGGGAGCAGAAGGAAGGGCAATAGAGGGAGAATGGTTTTGCTCGTGTTTCCCTTTAATAATAATGTTGGATCACGAGAAATGAAAAAAAAGGTATCCTTTCCCTCACTGCTCTTTGAGCTGGACTGGACACCTTCGTTCCTGTTTAGATTCCTTTTAATAGAGCTACGCAGCAAAAAACGGCTTGAGCATCCCTGAAAACAATGCACCGAGCTTTTACTACTGCAGATCGTGGGGTTTCTGGTGGAGGCATTATCCTAGCTTCGACAGCCAGGCTGCCAGCTAAAGAAATCAGAAAAATATCAAAAAGGGGGGAAACTATAAGCAGTATCCGGATGTAGCCTTCTTCGTAGAGCAATATTCCAGAGACCTTGTAGCCTGTTCCCAAAAAGACGGCCTCATCAGCAGGGTTACTAGCTGTTGAGGTCTCAAACCCATCCAAGGACTTTGCAGGTCCCAAGAGCCTAAGGCCTGGGACTTTAATACAGAAGGGCTTCAGATCCGGGCCTTGGGAATTTCAGAGTTGCTTCAGGGCAAAAGCAGGTAAAATGAAGGTTACAGATAGCCGCTAATGTCAGAAAATAAAAACACCTCACTACTGAACACAAAGACAAAACACGGGCGGGCAGCTAGCAAAATGAAGGGCAGACAAGGTGAGACCAATGCCAAATGTCAAAAAGCCAGAGAGACTTGCCGCAGATAATGGGCAAGAGAGAAGAGGGGAGTAGCGGCGGGCGAGCAAACGGGGACAAGAAAGACTAAGACTAAGAACAGCTTAGCGTTATTGCAGTGCACATGGAGGAGGAGGAGGAAGAAGAAGAAGAAGAAGAGCCAACCAGCACCCGACGACTAAAAGACAGGACTTCACCGAATCTACGCTCGAGCCATAATGCCCACTTCCACTCTGACTAACACACACACACACCAGCAAAAACAAGAACAAGACGCAGGTCTGGGAGGGAAGAAGGAGAACTGAGGAGAACCAGCTGGATGTTTGCTTCTCATCCCCTAGTCGTCGTTGCTGTCGTAAAAATAAGACAAACAAAACGTGATACGGAAGCCAGGTCCGGGAGATCCAGGTCCAACCCCATCAGCAGCTCTTGTAGAGTGCCAGGTTGTCTCTTATCCGTATTGGGCAAGTTGAAGTTGGAAGGGGAGGGGGGGCGGTGTCGTACGAGCAAGATGTTGGGACGCTTGCAACGAAAAGAAAGCCATGCAGGGCCCAGGGCTTAGATTACGTGGTGTGGTGTTAGTTGTACATGCAGGGGCTTTTGTCTCGTCTTTTTCTTTCTTTCCTCCTTGCTGCTCAACTTGCTCGTTATTTGACCCAACCAAAGGGATGCGAGATGTTGAACCTAGTCGTGTCCTGCCAACTCTATTGGCTGATGTTGGAAAGAGCCTTGGAAAAGGGGGGGCTTGTTGCTGTGTTGTCCTGGGAAGCTGTTCCGGTGCTCGGTAGGCAATGTCGACTCCCAGCGTGCTGGGACAGAAGGCTGAGTGGCGAGGAGGGAGAAGGAAGCTGAAATCGTCGATGTTGTGCAGACGGAAGTCTGGGTATCACATCGGGGAAAACGGGAATGTTTCGCTGTTGACGACCACCATTCAAGCTTACATGTGGCATTTCCCTCGTTTTTTCTTTCTTTTTTCCTTGTCTATAATTCTGAATTCTGCCTTTCTCCCAAACGCCCCCTTTACCTGGATGCTGTCTTTCCTTCGTCCGACGGCGAGGAGGAAAAAAAATATAGAAGAAGAAAGGAAGAAAAAGGGCCACGCTAAATCCTCCTCTAGTCTCCCGTCCAAATGCTAATGCCTGGAGCCCCCGGAACAACCCTGACCATACATGGGCATCTGTGCTTTCACGCTAGCATGTGATGGCTTTACCGGGGCTTCTATGCCTTGTCCCCGAAAGGGCTTTGCAACAAAGCCCCCCCCCCCCCCCTCCGTGTCAATAAAGGAATATATGGGAGGAAGCAGAAGAAGCAAAAGGAAAACTAGAAGGGCCAACATGAAACATACGATAGTAGCACACGGACAAACATAGCACCTTCAAACTTGGCGGCTAAGAGCGAAAACGCCAGCAGGCAGAGACGATGAAAACGCGGAGGGCTTGCTGGCAAAACGCGGGCCTGTTAGCATCTTCTTGTGTGCTGCTGGTTTGTTTTATCCTCATCTTGATCTTTATCTCTGCCTTTGATATATGTGGAGGTGATGCATGAGCCGTTTTGGGCGGCGAATACTCGATGTGCTATGTTATTTTTTCTTTTTCCCTTAATGCCGTGGGTTTCTCCATCCCTCTCCCTCTTTCTTACACACACAGAGAGAGAATAAAACATCTAGGCCCACGCCACACGCCACACGCCACACGCTCTGGACTTCGGTCGGCAGCCTTCCTCGCCGGACGAAGTCAACTAGAGCAGAGCTAGGCCTTGCTTTTCTTTTGCATGATGGCATTGTCGATTCTGAAACTGCAAAACACCGAAGCAGCTGGGCCACCTCACCTGGAGTTTGGGCCATCTGGTGGCCCATATATCTTGTCGTGCGCTTGGGCTTATTATCGCAAGCGGCATGTTAGGCTGTGAAGGTATTCCCAGGCTCTTCCTACTATAGCCTCTTGTATACTGGTGCATGTAATAACCGGAGCATCCCAATGAAGACAGACAGACTTTGGCCACTACTGGCCTAGACTCCCACTCTTGTTGGCCCGATTCAGCATGTCGAGGTGGGCCGGCGGTGATGTCAGATTCCAGACCCGTCGTCATAGAGAGCCCAAAGTTGCCGGTAAATAAACAAAGAGGGGTTGTGCCAGGGCCATTTTGCCCAGAAAGAAGACGCTTTGGAGGCCATAGCACGCTTGCTGTGATGCCGCCAAGCAAGTCAGAGTATGCACGTACACTATGGGTTATTTTTTCTTTTTTTTTTTCCTATTTTCATAATTTTTCTTCAGGATAGAGCACTGATTGTATATAATGGCACATATGTGTGCATTAGATAGCGCCTGGTGCTGCTGACTCGACTGATATATCAGTAATCTGAAACGACAAGCGGCCAAGGTGGTACACACCTAGCCCCATAACTTACATCAATGACAACACCAAGTTGATACACGGCATGTCATGGGGCTGGGTATCGTGAATGCTTATGCCTAGTCTGTGGCCTGTGGAAAGCAAAAGGCCAAGACAAGAAAGACTCCTTCTCTTCTCCCTCCCCCCCAAAAGGCTTCCGCGCTGCTGCCCAGGCTGTCTCCGGAGAAAACGGGAAACGGGCAAAGCAAGGCCCTTTGTCAAAAAAAGCAGCAAGCCGCCCCTCTCCGTCGCTCTTGTTGGACTAGTCTATCTGGTTAAAATAGAGCAGCCCTACAAGAACATTAGACAGCTGTGGCAGTGAATAGGCTGTTTCTGGTTTTATATATATATTCATCCTTCCGTTTCACATATTTCTCTGACAGCTAGACCTTTGCCTCCTGACTGACTGTGCCGTTCTCTACTGATGCTTTTTTTTTCTTTTCTGCTGTGGCCAGTAAGTCGCCCATAGAAACTAAGCCAGTCCGCCAGCCAGCCCTATGTATTTTTATCGGGCGCCCTCTCTTAGTCTGTACCTTTTTCTGGCTTCTTATTGTTTGAACTTTTTGATCTGTTAGGCACTAATGGGCCGGATAATTATGTCTTTGGAGGGGGGAGGCGCTTTCTCTGGCCATCCTTTGTTTTGTGCTCCAAGCTAGCTATTGTTTCTCCCTAGGTCGCTTTCCCCAGTTATGTTGCACAATGAATGTCCTGGCTCTGGCTTTTTCCTTTGCATTAAACACAAGGTGTGCCTCGCATCGCCCAAGTAAACAGCCATGATCAGATGTAGCCGCCTGCGCAGGACAAGGCTTGCGCCCCAACCCTAGTCCCACCTCACGGTGTTGTTTTGTCTCCCTGTTTGCGAGCCGAGTCTTTCGTTGCTTAGCCACTAGAAACGAAGACGCACATCTCCCTCCACCCAAGTCTTCTCTATCCGCTTCACCTGCGGCAATTGCAAGCATAGATGGCCAGACACGAGAAATATGTGAGGCGGTTTGTTTGCATGCAAGACACAAAGTTTGTGTATATGGCTTCTTTGAACATGCAAACAATAAATTTAGCTCGGGTATAATGGCCCTTAATGGACAGATGTTCGCTAGACAACCCTAAGAGCTGGCCTGTCACTCGCCATCACAAGCCCACCGCTGCTTAGCCCACGCTCACATTGCATTTGTCCGTCTGTCAGGACTAAAAAGGACAGTGGCGGCGAAACGGACAAGATGGTGGTTGGTGTGCGTTTTGCCATAAACGGGAATACTATCTAGTCTACAATGGCCCAATGCACACCTCTTATGCGGATGCTATTTTCAAGTTGTGATTGTTTCAAACAGCAGGTACACACTGCCAGAAATTTAGTAACAAACCTGCCTGCTGCTTTGCTACGCCATGCGTTGTTCGGTTTCAAAGTCCAGCCCTAGGAGAGCCGAGTAGGAGGGTTTGAGGCCCAAAGGAGTGGGCCTTGAGGTAAAAGTAGACACAAAAAACAAAAATTGGGCCGAGGAGGATGATCTTGCAAACTTTAGTTCGCAGCTTCAGAATAAAAAAAGGGCATATAATAGGATGGGCTGGGGAGAAGGAGAACACGGAAGAAGAAGGGGGTTTGAAGTCCGTGAAGTGAAGTAACACTAGGCCAGGCAATTGGACGGCCAGAGAGCCAAAAAAGGCCAGCCACCAGTGCCACGGCCACGTTGTGCTCTAGTTTGCAGCGGCGAGGGAAAAAGGAGGGCAAACGTTGATAGAGCCAAAGCCAGCAGGGCGGCACCTCTAGCTAGGTTCTTTTTCTTTTTCTTATTTTTTTACCTTTCCTTCCTTCTCTCTTTCCATGTTATACACCACCAGAGAGCCGCAAAAGGGCTTAGGCTGCCGCAGGGTCAGCGAGAACACACAAGCTAAGCCCCCCCCAAATCAGAAATGAGAGCCACAGCCTCGCCCTTGACCCAATAAGACAAAAGCCTAAGGCTTGCGAGTAGCTGTGCACTTTGTGCAATGTTTTTTATCCTAAACAACCGTTCAATACAACCGCCTGGTTTGTGCTGACAAGTTATCAACATATACCACACACATTGTGTTTACAACAATCCAACAGCAACATGGTTGCACACCGCTTGTATGAGTAATATGTATGATATGGAAATGAGGAAATGAGGAAACAAAAAGGCCCTGAAAAAGAAAGGAAAGAAAAGGAACAAAAAAGGGAAAAAAAAAAGGCTCCTGGAGACAGGCAGGAATAGACACAGAGCTCGCGTTTTGTGCGAAGAAGAGGCAAGGGAAGAAAAAAAAGTAAACAACATACACATCGAGTCCAGCTAACGCTAACTAACGTCTATGGCAGGAACTGCAGGGAAGAAAAAGCAGCTGCCTTCGTTGGGTTAAGGCACCAAACGCCGACAAGACGCTGAAAAACGCGGGCTCTTGAATGGGAAACGCCGTGTCAGAGCAGAACCGCAGGCTGGGGACAGAAAACGCAGTCGCCAGACCTGACACCCCCTGCACCTACTCTTTTCGTTTTCACACTCACTTCACCCCACCCCCTCCCCAAAATTTCATACACCCCATTTCTTCTTTAAATTTTCCGCTATTTTATCTTTTTCCATTATTTTCTTTTTCTTTTCTTTCTTGTTTGGGCTTTCTCTCTTTTTATTTTTGTTTTTTTATATTTTATATTTTTTTTCCCTCTCTCAAAGGTACATCCCAGACTGTTTTCCCCCTTGAAAAAGTAGAAATAGAGTTTCTCAAAAAGGTCAGCGCAAGAGAGCACACGATAAAATAACTCAATTTTACCGTTTGACCAAGATACCCTCTCCTAGTAACTCTCCGTCCTTTCCCTTCTAGTTTATATATATTCAAGCGCCGATCTACCTCTCTGCACTCCCGAGCATCGTTCTTCCTTCATTCTTCAACTTATTCAACTACAACTACCTAGCTCTCCGCTGCTACTTTCTTCAATTCCACTGCTGTCCTCATTTACTCTTTTGCTCACTTACAACCACAGCTATATCTTCACACTCTTACTCTACCACACATCCACGGATACTACTAGCCCACACTCACACAAACTCTCGTCGTACCTTGTCTTGCTGTGCAATACCATACCTCTTCTTTGTCCCACTTGGTACATCAACAACTCGTGATTGACAAACTCATCTTTTCTCTTCCTCTCTCTCTGTCTCGTTCTCTCTCTCGTCCCCCTCCTCTCTCTTCCTCTCCATCTCCCACGGACCCCTACTCTCTTCTTCCTAGGAGACGCAACCCACACCAAGGCCTGCACATACATAAGACGCCCGCCTCGCCCTCGCCTTGACATCCAGAAGAACCAAGACCAATACCATCGTCTTTCTTGTCTTCTTCCCCTCCTGCTACCGCTCTCTTCTGGCCCCCTCGCCAGATACTTCCATCATAACTAACTCACACATTCGACACATCAATATGCCCTCATCGTGCACATCGTCTGCCAACATTTACACCAACATGAACTCTGGAACTGTCAGCGCCACTGTCGAGGTCATTCGCTGCTTGCGATGCGCCGCCGCCGTTGAGATCACCAACACCGATGATCTTACTGCCACTACTGGTATGGTCCGCGTGGGTCATGGCATCTACTACTGCCGACACTGTGCCCAGGCTGTAGGATACAGACACATGAACTAGGCGATTACTGGCTGGTTGGCCCAAGGTGCTGCCTTTTTTTCTTTTTTTTCCTCTCTTCTTCCGCCCATGACCTTCTCCTCGACAACGACAGACCAACAACCACACGCCACACCTGAGAACATTTGGTCTGGTTCTCCTCTCGCCACCAAAGCAGTCGGCCTTCTTGTTCTTTCTTCTCCCATCCTCTCTCTATCGGACTTTGCTATAGTCCTTTCTCTCTTTGCGTTAAGTGGCTGGCCCACTACATGCCCCCTGCCACCCACCCACCCACTCTCCCCAAGAGCATGGACTCTGGGCATTTCGATGTATCACACCTTGCCTGCATATGGAAGGCTTCTGGCTGGACTTCTCTATTTCTGTCACCCTTCTCTTTTTCTTTCTCCCTCTGTCCGTATCTGGCTCGGCGCCCCCGCATCAAACTTGTCCTGTTGTCTCGCTCCTTGCTACTATTCTATCCACTGCCTGCTTGCCTGGCTTGCTTTGGGCTTTTTACTCTATGCCACTCTTCGCGGCCTGGCTCTTCTACTGGACTTCCATTCGCTTCGTTTTTCCTTATCTTTTGCCCGATCTATACCTGTTTAATCCTGTCACGAATTTCCTTATTGCATTTCAGCATATCATAGCATCCGGTTCCCTTATGGTTTTTTTTTTTCTTTCTCATTTTTATCATCTTTTGTTATCATACCCCATCCTGTCACGCCTATTTTGTACTTTGTTATGTTCTGCTTTTTTATTAGATCACGAGGGCAGCTTCACACATTTCACTACCTACATTAGTTTGCTTTTCCCCTTTCATTTCCGCCTCTGGCGGCTCTCGTCTTTGAGAAAGCCCCGGGTATTTTCCGCTTGGATTTTTTTCTTTTCTTTTCCTTTTTTTTTCTTATTCATGCTATTCATTATCATGGTTCTGGGTTCACTCGCGGTTTTTGGTTCGAGTGTCCTCAGAGGAGGGAAACGGGACAGGAAATTTGGATGGACAGATTTCTTTGGGATATCTAGGCAATGTTCTTTGCATATAGATTTTTATGATATGACTATCAGCCAACACTTTTTTTACTCTCTTTTCTCATTTGACTTTTAGTATCCTACGTGTACGTGTTCATGCATGGATGGTGCTGGTGCTGCTGGTAGGGCGTTTTAGAGACTAGTAAAAAGACGAGGAGAAAAAAAAAGACTGCAGCTCAACAGTAATACTGCCTCCAAAATGAGGCTCCTATCTTTGGCGTACGTCTTCAGGCTGTTTCATCTCGGACTCAATCAGCCAATGGCCCCATGATCTTGACAAGTTCTGCCTTGCCTCTTCTGAGCGAGCAACGCAACAGGTAGGGGGACGCCGATCTACATGACATGATAACTTCACTTGCTAATTGCTCCCTTCTCCTTCGTCCCCTTCTTCCCCTTCTCCATCGCTTTTTCCTCTTCCTCCTCCTCCTCCTCCTCCTCCTCTTGCTGCCCCTCCATAATTTCCCATCGGTGCCCTAGAGTGGGGAAATCCCCTTCCCAGTCTGGCTTGCTCGGGATTTTCCTGCCCGCAGAAAGGTTCTTTGGCTCGGCTCGGAGCCTTGGAAAGCTGCGGGTTTAGTATGAGGCCGGACAGCCTAGATTTGGTTAGGGTTTCAGAGTGGCACTAGGGGGCCATATGTGTGTGTACATTTTAATGTAGCCGTTTGGAACATACTGACTCTCAAAAGCACTGCAAACCAGGGAGAGAGATGGGTGCTAGCTTGATATGGGCTCACATATTTCGACAGTCCTATGTTATCTGGATACTCATCAGCAAGTAAATCAGTATGTCGCCGAGGAGCGTGGCTGGTTGGATAGACAGGGAGACCATAGTGATCTGGGCCATGCGCACTCTATCTGAAGGCAGTATCTATACTGCATGTAGATATGTACGCACATCTTCGCACGTATGTACACATCGGTTGACAGTTGGTGTACAGAAGTGCACCCAGGCCATGCAACGTAGTAAGTGTAACAGGCCATAAGTAAAATATCGCCCATAGCAGGCTAGGGCTCGCAGGGCCGTATAGACAGTTTTGACCATATGAACAGAAAAAAACAGCTTCCACAGCATCTTCAGCTTGACAGGCGGAGGATGAGGGAAAAGCGGGCAGAAACTATCTATCCTTCCAAGCCTAAAGACTCAAGGCTCGAAGACTAGTGCTAAATTAAAAGTCTGTACTTACAACCTTGGCCAAGACGAGGCGGAAGGGGAGGAGATTGACAGCGGGAAAGTCAAAAAAAAAGAAAAACCCCCTCCCCCGAAAAGGCTAAGAGGGGAAGGCGATTAAGAGCGCGTTGTGGGCTGTCTTCTCTGTCCCGAGCCCCGTTTCCGCGCGAACTTTATCGTTATTTTCCTTAGGGCCGGGTCCTCTTACGTCTGCCCCTTGATTAATTATGTCGCAGCCTAGATTGTATCAAGTATCGTATGGTGCTTCTGCATCTATGCGGTAATAGAGGAGAGCCTCTCTACATGATACCTGGGTTATACATGGTGAGACCTGGAGCAAGATATCCAATAGCCCTTTATTTCCGTCACATGATTCGGCTAGCAAAGGGAGACCAAGGACCAAGGTGTACTAGGTGGGGGAGAGGGGCCCGACATTGTGAAACACCATCCATCTCCTCGAAGGTGAGAGCGTGTTGCCCTCTTCTATCAAGTCCTTGATTATTTCGCCCCTCCCTTCACCTTGGCCCTCTAAAATTGCTGCCTCCCAGCGCCTTTCAGTTCTTAACAGCGGAAGGATTAATTTGTGGGTGGTGGACAAGCGGACGGGTGGAATCGCGAAACACAAGGAAAGCCCGGGAACGTCTTTTTTGGTTTGGCTCGGGTTCCTTGGTGGCAACTTGTAGACAGCAACCAGCACGAGAAAGAAGCCAAGGGAAAATAGGAAAAAAACAAGGCCTGGTCTAACTACAAGAGCCTAGAACAAAGGAAACCCGCTTGGTGCCTAACAGCCATATCAAGGCCAGCTTGATGACGAATGGGCCTGAGCTTTTTTCTTTCCTGCTTTTTTTTCTCCTCACAATCTTTAACTCTTTTCTCTCCTTTGGAAATCACAAGCTACAAAGAGGGGGTCAGTCAACATGTAGAGAAAAAAAAGAGAAGTCACCACCAGAGTCGGGGCCACAAAGCACGGATGCACTTCGCACTGAAAGAGTGACGTCATCCTCGAGTCAGTAAAGAGACAGGAACCACCAAAGAGCAAGCTTCTGTGGAGATGATCAATAGAAGGATCCAAAGGCATGGTGGGAGAGGGCATGCAAGCAAGATTTAGAATAAGTGATAGGTGGAGAGAAGCCTAGGGAGAGGGGTTTGGAGAGATTGTAAAAGAGACCTGGGGGCTGGCCATAGGTCACGCTTTCTACGCCATGTCGTGTCTGCCCTTGTCTTGGTGGCTTGCATGTGACAGAAAAAAAAGATAGCAATCGACCACATCTAGACGATATCTAGTCAAGGGTCGGGTCTGGCTGTTTTGCTGCTGTATCTCGAGGCTATAGAACAGGGCGGACAGGATGGCACTAGGAGACACTTGTGCGTTCCATATCCTTTCTAGCCCTTTTCTTAGAGCAGTTCTGAGTCTCCTGGGCTAGGTGAAGACGTTAGGTTGCAATGATGCACAATGGAGAGCAGCATGGCGAGTGGAATGAAGTATGGGAGGTTGGAGAGCTGGAGAGCTAGTAGCTAGTGGCTAGTTGTACTAGCTTGCAGGACAAAGACGCGATGGGAAATAGCTGCAACTTGCAGTCAAAGTCTAGCACCTAGTCGGGAGGGGGATACTTTCTGTTCTGTATGTGTGCATTCCCGCCTCTTTCTTCGGGCCTATCTCTTTATCTCTATCAGTTTATTCACGAGCCTATCTTTTTGTCTACCTGGCTGTCTTGTCTGCATGTACGTCGCTTCCACATACTTGCCATGTGGTCATGATCTATTACGCCTTGACCTTTGGAGCCCATGCGGTTCTTTCCAGGTAGGGCTAAATGTAAGCCCTGGGTGCTACGACTCCTTCTCTTCTATTCCCGGGGCAGAGGAGAGAGAGAGAGAGGGGGGGTCCTTTGGTAGTAAAATACAACCTGCAATCTGCGCCATTGCGTCATTTAAGTGCATGAAAGAAGGTGACTCCCTGGCTTGCGCTCGTGTGTGCGAATGAATAGTGATATGCCTTTCGGCGAACGTCACGTAATACGTAAAACAGACACTGCCTGTTTGCTGCACTTTCTCGGTCCTGGGCCCGGTCTTAGTCTCAGTCCCGTCTCTCACCTTCTGTACCCACCGGCAACCTTCTGTGGGTATTGGCCATAAGCAAGCTGCAGCCCTCTGCTCAGCCTCAACTTTGTTATCTATTGTCTACTCCCCCCTCCCCAGACGTAAAAAAGACTGTAGGAAAAATCTCCTTATATGAGCTAGGCATGAGAAGACAAGAAGGCAGAAGGAAGCTGGCTCAAATGGAAATGTAGGAGAGCTGGCTGAGCTCGGTCTACGGCTGTCTATTTTTCGTACGAGAAACGGGAAAAAAAAGAAAAACGGACAGGCTATCTCTCAATTGTAAGGCAAAGAGGAGATTCTTGAAAGAACTATCGGTTGGGTCTGAATTGCGGGTCTAGTAGGATGGCACCAGAAGCTGGAGCAGCAGGTTGGCTGTTTGGCTAGCTGGCTCGTTGGTATCAAGGGGCACACAAGATGTTAGACTGGACTTGGAGTTGGATATGGCGTTCCTTGTGGTGCTTGGGCTGCGCTATACAAGCTAGCCATGTCGGTACCCGTGAATCACATGAGTCCGCAACATAACAACAACCCAATGCTAGTGTCTGGTAGAGCTTGGAGCAGGCTGCGAAATAATACTGTGCAATTCGGCGTGCAGCTTTACAAGGAAGTGCCTAGTTAGAGTGCAGAGCGGCGCTTGATATATCGCTTGCCTTCGTCTCCTGAGCCGATTGGGGGGGGGGGGGGGGGGGGGGGAACGCGG